>ML269412.1:0-30523 GCA_005239495.1 Nicotiana undulata | reverse complement strand
TATATATATATATGTTTCTTATTTTGTCTTAGTCTGCTTTTATTTTCGTATGTGCTTATGTGTACTCATTGTATTGAGATGTTTGTCTTAAACGGCTTACATGTTTTGCTTATGTGTTTAGCCCATTAGTACTCAATTTACCTGCTTTAGGATTGGGCTTGGTCAAATACATGAAGTAAGAAATTTAAAAAAGGGAATGAGCATGAAATGTCTTTATTTATTCCAGTTTTGTTTTTGCTTTTATTCCATAATTGTTAGGAGAATGTTTAGGCCGATCACGACAGGGCAGCCAAACTTTAGGTTTTTCTTTTATTTTATTTGAGGTGAGTGGTCATCTCCGTTAATTTATATTCAAGCGAATGCTCCTTAGAGTTTGTATATACTAATTATCCGGGGAATGCCCCGAAGAACTTTGTAAATATTTTGGAGGCCATGACGATCGCTATGGAGGAAGTGTAATGTAGGTTAGTTTAGGATTTTCATTTTTATTTCTTTTTTCTTTTATTAGGTGGGGACGACCTCGAGCCTCTTGTGTGTTTATTTTCCTTTTATGTGTTTTTACCTCGATTTGAATATCTTTAAAGCCAACTTGATCATGTACACAATTGTACTAGTTACGGGACTCGGGGAATGCCTAACACCTTCTCCCCGAGTCAAATGAACCCCCTTACCTAGAACTCTGGTGCAGACTTAGTTTTGGAGTCCAAAGTATTTTTAAAAGGAAAATTATTTTAGAATAAACGGTGACCAGGCACACCGAAACCAAATTCAGGTGGCGACTCTGAGTTATTTAAACGCAAATTTTTGTCACTTTTCAAAATTGAAAAACCCTTCGAGCTTCACAAAAACCTTTTTATTATTTTTAAGAGGGTTTAGTGAAGTTAGTTGGTTGGAATCATCCCTTCCGAAGACACTGGAATTTCCCTAGTGGATGCAACTTGTTGTGGGTTGGGGGGGGGGGGGGGGGGGGGGGGGGGGTCAATTTCTTGAACTTCTGGGAGTTTGCAGGTACATGTGTCGATTTTTTTTCCATCAAGATTACCACCTTGTTTGTTAGCTTGTCGATTCTAGCATCTTGATTTTGCATGCACTTGGTCAAGCCAGCAATTGCTTCCGTCAAGTTTTCCAACTGCTCCTCCACAAATGAAGTGTTTGTCACCATGGCTTGCATGATTGTTGTGGACGATGGAGAGTAGCATGGATTTTTACACAGATTGATCCTTGATTGGCTCACGCTATGTGGTGTAAGTGGGGAGGATCCATCGCTTGAAGAATCATCATATTCTTTCACAGCAGAGTGCTTGGATCCGGAGAGTTCAAGCAGAGCGAGAGTTTTCTTGATCTTTTCAGCAACATCGCTTCCTCCTTCTGGTGCGTTTGTGGAAGATCTTGCTCCTTTTGAGGGTGAAGATACCAAAACAGGGGTAGATGCGGACGACACTTGGGGTACTTGTTGTCCTAATGAGCTTCCTTTGCTCCTCGTAACCGGTCCAAAGCTTCCAAAGGTAACTTCAAGTATGTTTTCCACATCAGCATAAAACTTGGAATTAGCAGCCTTGGTGGAAGTTGAACTGGAGTTGATTTTCTTGGAAGCCATCTCGTTGTTCTTGAACTTTGGTTATTAAAAAGTTTAGATG
Source organism: Nicotiana undulata (assembly GCA_005239495.1). Classification (NCBI taxonomy): domain Eukaryota; kingdom Viridiplantae; phylum Streptophyta; class Magnoliopsida; order Solanales; family Solanaceae; genus Nicotiana; species Nicotiana undulata. Next base: position 28,886 of record ML269412.1, on the reverse strand, counting down.
AGAGGTAGAGATTGTCCCACTGGGCGTGCCGGAATTTGTAGACAATAAATTGCACCGAGAAAATAAAATTAGGACCCAAAAATATTGCAACAATCGTAGTATTTGATTTCAAATATTTGAGTGTACAATCTCTATGAATCCTCTGATCTTCTTTCCAATAGTAAATAAATTCAAAGGCCTTTGAGCTTGATCTTGGATCTATAGTTGTTTCCACGAACGATGATCTTGAGTTCAACTAGCATGAACTTTGATTTGAACTCGTACTCCTTGAATCTTCACTTGTTCTTCGTTTTTGAGCTTGAACTTGATTTCTTGAAGCTTGAAACTTGTAGAGAAATTTGCGGCGTTTGATCCACGAGCTCTCTCTTGCTTCTTGTTATAACTTCTGGTATCTTTTCTGAGTTATGAAGACCCTTATTTATAGTTGTGGAAGGGAGGAGTTGTGATAAGAACAAACTCTTTCTGACCAATCAAATTGAAGTGTGACATGACCGCATTTGATTGGCCAGAACATGTCACTTGCACACATGGCGCGATATCATTGGCCTTTTAATGTGACTTGGCGTGCTTTGTCATTTTGACACGTGGCACGATCCTATTGGTTCTTCCATTTGATTTGGCGCGCCACATCATTTGACACGTGACACCAAACTGAGCCTCTAGGAAGATAACATTTTGGGCCTAATGAAGTGGGTCCATCACTTTAGCCCAATTAAATAGACTTGCCCAATGGATTAAGGCTTATTTTTTAATCCATATATATTGGGCTTATAAATTAATCCAATAAATTTATTTGGACTGATATATCTTGAATTTTAAAATAAAGTCCAAATTCTCCTATGACTTTAATTTTAATAAAATTTATATGTCTACGGGAATAAAAAAGAAAAAATTAATCATAATACGCAGACTCAACGATTTTACCAACTTCCGAAGGTAATTAATGACTCAATAAAGCTTTTGCGACACTATTCAGAAAAAATATTTAAATTAGATACACCGTGTAAAAAAATTTTATTGTCATGCCACATTTATCTATTATAGTAATTAACTACATGCAGTCTTTAGATAATGATGTAAAAGAAAGTTACACGAACAATATATTTAAATTAGCGAGACGACGGCAGAGTGCAGCCGTGTTGGAGACAACTACTATCAACAATTGCACAGCAATCATGTGCACAATTTAGAAGTCTAAGTTGACATATGAGCATATATAAGCAGGCAAAAGGACATATCCAAGTACTGTTTTTAGGTCCACGTTGAGCTTTTGATCACCAATCACTTGCCATGAAAAAGTGAACTTCCCTTGGTACTCTTTAGTTAATTGCAGGGTCAAGGTTGTCGTTGTAGTACTCACGATTTCGACAATAAACAACGAAACATAAACATCATTCATAAAGTTGGTTTCTCCCATTTTAGCAATCCCCATCACATTGATGAACTATGCCCATTGTTCAAGTTCATTGTCCCAGCACAAGTAATATATGTCAAACGTGCTCATTTTCCAGCAGTGGATGACCACCGGCTTTTATCTTGGTAAATCATTGTGACATTCTTCGGTCTCTCTATCTTATTTAAATTTTAGAACTTCTTCCCGTAGTTGTGAGACTAATGATTCTATAAGAAAGTCAAATTAGCAACTTTTACCCGGTTTTCAAGTGGATGAAATTGGTCACATGGTCTCAATTGAAGACGGGATTTTACGTATTTATGAATTAAACGAGATTTAAGCTGGAGAAATGATAGAATTCACCAGTGGTGTTTAAAGAATAGTCCGATTGAACTTAGCTTCTCTATTAACTGGTCCATTCATGGTGTTTACCAATCATAAATTTGTTAGCCGTTCACACTCGATAGTCTTTGTGAAATGACTAATTTTAATTTTGATTAGTGCAATTGCCAACAGAAACTATCCGATTATCTACATTGACTTTTCCCGTTTGCATTGTGTTAATTTCCATTTTCATTGTAAAAATTCAATAAGTTAACCATCTGGAATAATGCATTCATGGTATAATCAAGAAGAGAACAAAGTATATTAAGGTTTTAAATTGCTTGTAATATATGGTCAGGAACCATGCTGAAAATGATCACGATCTGACTGTACCCATAAATAAAAATCGTCATTACCTTGAACTATCTAGTAAGTACAATTAATGGGCATATATTATGTAAAACGTATTTTTTTTAGCATGTCCTATTATTAAATCATCATGACGTGGAAAAAAATAATATATAAATGGTATCTATAAACAACAATAATAGCAAAGACAAGAGATTAGACGATAAAAACTAGGCAGGGCATGCATCTAGTGCGAACTGCCATAAGCTAAAAAAAAGTATGGAAAACTAATCTACCCTAATCGACAAGGCAGAAATTCTTGCTCCAACATTGTGACAACCCCGAGGACGTCCATGTGATTGATACTCAATGATATTCCTTTGCATTCTGATTTTCTTGAAGTAATACTCTACCAATATAACCTATATTCTGAATCACATGTCATTTAATTTCTATAATTTCAATAGTCCATAATCGGTATTGTTAAAAGAAAAATTTCCTAGGCACTGACATAGATAGCGAAATTAATTAGTATAATTAAAACATGCTATCAGAGGTAGACCGAGAATTTAAAGGTCGAGGTACACCTTGGATTCAACCAAAATCTGCTTTATATATAAGGTGCCCATTACTTATATGTTATTATTTTTTAATGTATACATAGAAATCTACCGAAATTTACGGATGTCGGTGACCCCTCTCTATATAGAGTAGTTCCGCTTCTGCTTGCAAGTTGCGACCATGGCGTTGAGGAATGAAGCTTTTGCTTAATTGAAAATGCATTTAGACCTTCTTTTGTTCAATTATATAGGGAGAGCAGATAAGAGGAACGGGAAGACGAAATAAACACAATGAAAATTAAACCAACACATGTATATTATATCCTATGATAAATTTCCATCATAAAGTTTTGATGGTAAATACTTAGACCTTTAATGAAAAAATAAACTACTATACTATTATTGAGGATTAATAGAGAAAAAAATTTGCTCCTTCCCAGCAGTTCTATATGTTTGTCCGTGACCAGCAAACTCACCAAAAAGGGGTTATCCGGTCAACTCCAAGACAAAAGAACCTAGCTGGACCTTGCTGACCTGGCATACACGTTGGACCCATAGTCTTGGCCAGAGCAGACACGGTGGCGTATATTGGGTCCCATTTGCACCCTCCCCTTAAGACCAAAATTCCGACAAAATATTACAATGTCTATACAGGTAATACTTCATAATCCATACCAGAAAATTGATTAGTCAATCTTTGAACGTGTGCATCCTTACGTAGAAAATGACGTGGCAATATAGAAAACAAGTCCTCTCCTTCACTTCGAGCTTTCACTATAAAAGGTTGCCATTCCCAGCTGCAAAACCACACACTTATAATTAACACTTTCTGCAAATTATTCCATATATATTCAATTATTTTGTCTCATTGATATTTCATTATCATAATGGCCAGAGCTACTATAACTGTTTCATCTCCCCTTGGCCCTCCAGCATGCGAGAAGGATGCTAAGGCCCTTCAGTTCATTGAAGAGATGACTAGAAACGTTGATTCAGTCCAAAAAAAAGTCTTGGCTGAAATATTAAGTCGAAATGCCAATACAGAGTACCTTAAAAGATTTAAGCTTCGTGGCAGTACTGACCGTGACACATTCAAGTCCAAAGTACCAGTTGTAACATACGAGGAAATCCAACCTGATATTCAGCGTATTGCCAATGGTGATCGTTCTCCAATTTTCTCATCTCATCCCATCTCCGAGTTCCTTACTAGGTGAGATTTAAATAACCTTTTTAAGAAAATAGCATGTTCATAATATTTTTGACAAAGTCTAGGTTCTTCTTTTGTTGGTGTCTCAAAAATATAAAATAGTAATATCTGGTTGTTTTGGTAGCTCGGGGACATCTGCTGGTGAGAGAAAGCTGATGCCCACAATTCAAGAGGAGCTAGACCGGAGACAGCTATTGTACAGTCTTCTAATGCCCGTCATGAATCTGTAAGCTCTATTGTTAATACGCATCCATATAATGTTAGTCATGTAATACCAAACTGCTTAACCTAACCTACTCTATTATCATAGAGACGGACCGAGGGCGAATTATGTGGATTTGACTGAACTCGTTGTTTTCGGCTAGCTTGAAACATTTAAATGTCGAACGCACTAATTAACTCTATATTATTTATGTGCTCGACTGGAGAACCTATTATCAACTTGAAAATTATTTATTAACGGTAGCCTAATTATTTACACGTTATTGCAAGTAGTGGCAAAAGTTTTTCAGTGATTTTTATTTTGGATTCTGGGTATCAATCAACAGGTATGTACCTGGTCTAGACAAAGGGAAGGGCTTGTACTTTCTATTTATAAAGGCAGAAACCAAGACTCCTGGTGGGCTACTTGCAAGACCAGTCCTAACAAGTTACTACAAAAGTGACCAGTTCAAGACTAGGCCATACGATCCTTACAATGTTTATACAAGCCCTAACGAGGCTGTTCTCTGCGTCGACTCGTTCCAGAGCATGTATGCTCAAATGCTTTGTGGCCTTCTCATGAGAGAACAGGTCCTTCGAGTAGGGGCTGTTTTTGCGTCTGGTCTACTTCGTGCCATTCGTTTTCTTCAACTCAATTGGCAGCAACTTGCTAAGGATATTGCATCTGGGACACTAAACACTAGAGTTTCTGACCCTTCTGTCAAGGAATGCATGTCCAATTTACTTAAACCAAATCCTGCACTTGCTGAGTTCGTTATCAACGAGTGTGAAGGCCAGAATTGGGAAGGGATCATTACTAGAATTTGGCCAAATACAAAGTACTTGGATGTGATCGTCACAGGTACATCGCTCAGTACATTCCTGATAAAAAAAATTACTGGTCTAAAAGACGTGTCATGTCAAAATTTTAACTTTTATATATACACTGATATATATAAATGCTTGCTGTTGTTAACATGTTGTAGCAACTAATTATCCGTCTTATTAATTTTTCAGGTTACTAATAGTGTTTTTCTGGATGTGATTGTGACAGGTGCAATGGCTCAATACATCCCTACACTAGACTATTATAGTGGTGGTTTGCCAAAGGCTTGCACCATGTATGCATCTTCCGAGTGTTATTTTGGCCTTAATTTGAACCCAATGTGCAAACCATCTGAAGTATGTTACACCATTATGCCTAATATGTGCTACTGTGAGTTTATCCCTCATGACCCAATCAACCCTACAACAATATCTCGCGACTCACCACCCTGTCTCGTGGACCTGGCTGATGTGGAAGTGGGAAAAGAATACGAGCTCGTGATCACAACCTATGCTGGATTATGTCGTTACCGAGTTGGTGACATACTCCAGGTCACTGGGTTTCACAACTTGGCCCCTCAGTTCAAATTCCTTAGGAGGAAGAATGTGCTATTGAGTATTGATTCGGACAAAACTGATGAGGCTGAGTTGCAAAATGCAGTTGAGAACACTACGCAAATTTTGCGACCATATGACACAAGTGTGGTTGAATACACTAGCTACGCTGACACTACAACAATCCCAGGACATTATGTGATCTATTGGGAATTACTTACAAAAGACTCAAATAATTCTCCGACTCAGGAGGTATTGAACAAATGTTGCTTGGCTATGGAAGAATCATTGAATTCAGTTTATCGACAGTGCAGAGTTGCAGATAATTCAATTGGACCATTGGAAATTAGAGTAGTGAAAAAGGGAACATTTGAAGAGCTAATGGACTATGCAATTTCTAGGGGTGCATCTATAAATCAGTACAAGGCTCCTAGGTGCATCAATTTTACTCCTATCTTGGAACTACTAGACTCCAGGGTAATTTCAGTGCACTTTAGTCCAACTGCTCCTCACTGGACCCCAGAACGACGTCGTTTACAAGTCTGATTCTTAAGTCTACTCAAGTCATGTAGTAGATCCTTGGACTCTGGAGTAAATAATGGTAAGCTTCGATAGTTTCCATTAGCTAATAAGCAAGCAACTGCTCTCACTGTATTTTTTAAACGTAAGTATTGGTCTTTGCTTATGGAAAGTGTCTTTGCTTATGAAATTGTTATCACGTGTGTTTTCTTTTATTTCGCGGCTTTCTGCATCTCATAACCTGCAGTTTGCTGCAATGTTACGTATAGGGGTGGTAAACGGGCGGGGCGGGTCGCTTATAAGCGGGTCAAAACAGTAAAACTGATTAAATTATCCGACCTGCCCCGTATTTGAGACGGATAAAACCATATTATTCAAGACTTCTTAAATATGATCACCTATGAGAGAATTACTTGTCTTCCAAATTTGAGGAACTCCATTTTGAAACTTTACAAATGTAAAAAGTTAAACACATTAGTTATCCATTTTCTAAGTGGATAATATAGTTCTTTATCCATATTTGACCCGTTTTTAAATAGTTCACTATCCAACTCATTTTTTATGAATAATATGAGTGGATAACTATTTTCTTTTAACCATTTTGCCATCTCTAGTTACATATATCCTTTCTTTGTTCTCAGCCATTTTCTTTTTTATATGTTTTGGCTCCTTTGAAGTCCTATATTATGCTTTTACGGAAAAGAGAAGGCACGATATGTTGCGGGTGTGTAACTTGCACGCTTAATCAAATACCTTTGCTTATTTCGTCGATATTCTTCTTTTTTCTTATGAGTTTATCGTAGTGATAATATTTGATCAATTAAAGAATAAACTATAGATAATGGTTCATAAATAATACATTAGTAAGCTGAAAAATAAGATATAGGAGTATTATAATAGTATTACGAGAATAAAAACCGATTACCTATGACAATATGATAAAATACAAATCTATATCTATATGCATCTATACTATATTAAAAATACGAAGAACCTTAAATATCGTTCGTCTATTTTACCTTTTGAAAATAATTTTACATTAAGCAAAATTGTAGTTTAGTTATTTTTCCAATATTTATGACTTTAAAAGTAACTAAAATTTTAAATATGAACTCTTTCCTTTTTCTGAATTATGTTAGATTTTCTAATATTAAGAAGTTTAAAGTAGATATATTGGGTGAAATAGAATCATTACGTTTCTTTTCCTTATACATAGTCTTCATTTCTTCTTATTAGGGAACTTAAAATTCTAACAAGATATTTTTATATATTGTTACTTGTTATAAATAGAATTCTATTTAAGGTGAATGTCTATATTTTAGAGAGATCTTAGGGATTTTACTTGGTGGTTAAGTCACTTTTTCCCTATAAATACAGGGGTCCTATTCCATTGTAATTCATCCCAAAATTCAATAATAATTCCTCTCTCTCTTTCTCTGCAATATTGTTCTTCTTCTTTTATTGTTTCATAACACGTTATCAGCACGAGACTCTAACTAATTGAGTAGAAGCTTTGAGATTGAGCATAATGATTTTCAATTCTCCATGAACTTTCTTCATGATTAAATTCTAGATTTAAGGTAAGTATTTTACTTTATTTTTCTTTTTTAAATTCTTGAAGTTCTATAATTTGATTTTAAATGCAAGCAAAGACAATAAACTTTGATTATAACTCCTATAGAGTTTGCACGAAATTATAACCACCAAAGTGGTAAAATTTTTGTGCCTTGCCATGATCAAATTCATGTATGATTGTGAGAAAAAAAGTGGAAACCCGTCCCATTAAATTTGCTTCATTCTCATTCCCCTTAGGAGAATATGATAGCAATATGTGTTAGTCTGAAAGAAGACAAATTATTACCATGAAAGTATCAATGGATGTGGACGTGGAAATAGACGAAATTATAATCGTCATATTTGTGATAAGGATAATAATAAGAATTCTCAAAATAATCTTTCACTCTTTGAAAGTAATATTTGTCATCTGTAACGACCCGACCGATCGTTTTGCGTTATCGGACCCCGTTCCCCTAAATGAAACTTCTCATAGCGGCTTATTGTGATTAATGACTCGTGGGGACGGGTGGTTCGGGATTCGGAAGTGTTTAGAGCAATATAGGAATACTTAGTTCCTTAAGGTTGGCCTTTTTGACCAAGTTTGACTTCGATCAATATTTTGAGTAAACGACCTCGGAATTGAGTTTTGTCAGTTCTGGTAGCTTCGTATGATGATTTCGGACTTGGGCGTATGTTTGGAATGGTTTTGGATGACCCGGGGGTGTTTCGGCGCCCAATATCGAAATAAGAGTTTCCTTAAGTTTGAAATTAGGTTTGGAACGTGTTTTTGTGTTATCGAGGTCCGAATGGAATTCCGAGACAGGGAATAGTTTCGTTATGTCATTTATGACTTGCCTGCAAAATTTGGTGTCATTCCGAGTAGTATAGGTCGGTTCAGCGCATTGATATCGAATTCAAGAACTTGAAGTTCTTAAGTTTTGATTCTAGGGGTTTTGAGGTGTGATTTTGAGTTTTAGCGTTGTTTTGAGTGTTCCGAAGGCTCGAGAGAGTCCGTATTATGATTTGGGACTTATTGGTATATTTGGACGGGGACTCGGGTGGGCCTAGGTGCCTCTCGCGCACCAAACAGGGCTAAAAACCAACTGAAGCAATGCTAGTGCACCTGTTCTGGTGTAACCGCAGGTGCGACTGCTCAGTCGCAGGTGCGGGATCGCTCCTGCGGTCCCAGCCTCGTAGGTACGACCCCCAGGTAGGCTGCATAATTATCGCATGTGTGGGCCTTTACCTGTAGGTGTGGAGCCGCTGGTGCGGACTCTTGACCGCAAATGCGAGCCCAGGCCCTCTTGTCCATTTCTGCAGGTGCGAGACCGCATGTACGGTCCTTGAGCCACAGGTGCGGAACCACCGTAGACAGTGTGTTCTTTTAAAACACGAAATTTCTCTCATTTCCTCCATTTCTCTCCTCCATTAAAGACTTGGAAGCTTGGAAAAGAGACTCCACGACCTAGCTACTTATAAGGTAAGTAAATTCTACCCTAGTGTTAGTTTAATACATGAACTACTAGTTAAATTAACTACCTAATTAGTGAAAATACAGGAATTGGGTAGTAACCTAGGGCTTTCGAGAATTTAGGGAAAGACCCGTGAATTTGGCTATGAAATCATACAAAAATCATATATTAACATTCCTTAGGTTATGGGTGAGTGTTTCCTTCGAGAATTTTCGGAAGCAGAGCGGGTGAATTTTGGGATTTTTTCAAGAATGATGAATTGACTAAGTAAATAGGAGAATTCCATGCTTTTGAGTATAACTTGATATATTTACATAACATTTGATTAGTTTCGAGTCCTTGGGTGACGCGTTCGGAGTTTCGGGCGCATTCTTGAACCTGGGAGTAGGTTCGACACGAGGTGAGTCTCCTTTCTAACCTTGTAAGAGGGAATTATCCCCATAGGTGATCTAAATGCTATGTGTTAATGTCTGTGGGGGCTACGTACGTACCAAGTGATGAGAGTCCGTACGTAACAGCTACTATTGTTATGTCGGGTTGTTTTAGGACCCATGAGCATGCTTTTATATGCCTTACATGTATCCCTAAATGTATGTTGAGTGGATTATTATTCTTGAATTGGCATGAAGATGTTAGGAAGTCAAGTTTTAAATTCCATTACTTAAGTTCTTGTTTTCAAGTATAATCTCTGTTAAATGCCTGAATTTCTATTAATTCTGTGTATGTATATGAGCACCCGCGTCACATGTATGATTCGTGAGCGGGGCAGCCTTATCATTATGTAAACCACGTCGCATGATCGATTCACGAGCGGGGTAATAGATGCATCTATGGTTCGAGCCGTTCGACCCTCGGCAGTGCACATTTATTTCGCAACGCTTCGGCCGTACTCTCCGGCATACTATGTGTTGTGTATTTGACTGAGAGTCTTGTTGTTATTATATAAACTGCTTCATGCGAAGAAAAAAAAGGAAAGTAGTTCATTATATACTATTGTGATGTGACAGGTAGAAGTAAGTTGTAGATTCATATTTAATATTCCATGTCTTTGTGATTTCTAGGACTGGTATCCCTGCTTAGTGTTATTTAGCCTTGTTATTTACTCATGGACCTAGTAAGTATCACGTCTACTTTTCGTCACTACTTCTTCGAGATTAGACGGGATACTCACTGGGTACATATTTGTTTATATGTACTCATGCTATGCTTCTGTACTTAATTGTACAGGTTCTAAGGCAGATGTATCTGTTTATCTGACCGGAGCGCGATCTTGAGAGCATACTCTGTACCCGACTCCACCGTGAGCTGCTACCCCTTGGCGATCCTCAGCAGCACTTTGGAGTTGTCTCTTTGCTATTTCTGTCCATTTACTCCAGACAGTAGAAAATTTATTTTATCTAATTTTGTATATTCCATTAGTCCGCCCGTAGACTTGTGACACTAGGTCTTGGTACGCGTAGTAGATATTATATTTTGGCACTTTATATATGTTATTTACGGTCCTTTTGGTTATGTTGACTTAAGCTGGCTAAGTTATACGTTTTCACCTTACAATTTTAACCTTAAAATTCGGCAGGTTTCGGCATAATCTATCAAATAAGGCAATCTCGTTAGTAACATAAGTGTTGGCTTGCCTGACCCCCGACGTTGGGCGCCATCATGACCTGAGTTCGGATTTGGGTCGTGACAACATGGTATCAGAGCTCTAGGTTCACGTAGGTCTCACATGTCACGGGCAAACCCAGTAGAGTCCTGTGGATCGATACGGAGACGTCTGCATTTATCTTCGGGAGCCTATAGGGTGTTAAGAAATCTCTCTTTATTCATATTCTATCGTTTAGTAGTTGGTTTACAAAAACTCATTCTTCTATTCTCTCACAGATGGTGAGGACGTGCACATCCGATTTTTCAGACGCGGGAGGGGCCGCTATCCCCGCCGTCAGAGGCCGAGGGAGGGCACCAGCCCGAGGTAGGGGACGAGGGCGTCCTAGAGCTATTCCTGTTGCACCACCACCAGAGGACCCTATCATAGAGGAGCAGGACGAGGTGCCTCCATCAGATCCTGCTCCAGTGGTCTTCATGACGGCCAGACTTCCAGGAGGTCATGGGTCGTATGATGAGATTTATGGACACTATGTCCCAGGCTGGTTTGTTTCAAGCTGATCCTGCCACTTCTCAGGCAGGAGGGGGAGTCCAGACCCCTACTGCCCAGGCTGCAGGTCAGACAACATCATTACATCATACCACGGGTACACTGCCCGTGGGTGGGGTCCAGCCAGTAGCAGTAGCACCAGAGCTCAGACCAGCTGCGGACGACGATCTGTAGAAGTTATTGGATATATGGAATCGACTGCACCCTCCAGTATTCGGGGGTGAGCGAGGCGAGGATGCTCAGGACTTCATTGAAAGGTGCAGGGACATACTACACAACATGAGGATATTAGAGTCCCATAGAGTGGATTTCACTACTTTTCAGCTTGAGGGCAGGACCCGCAGATGGTGGCAGTCCTACATCCTTGGTAGATCAGCAAGTTCCCATCCTATCTCTTGGGAGCAGTTCACTCAGTTATTCCTGGACAAGTATATTCCACCCTCCGAGAGGGAAGAGCTGCGGTATCAGTTCGAGCAGTTGGAGCAGGGCCAGATGTCAGTGACAGACTACGAGGACAGGTTTTCTAAGTTATCTCGTCATGCCCTTATGATACTTCCTACGGACGCTGAGAGAGTGTGGAGATTTGTAGCTGGGCTGCACTCAGGTATTAGGGCCAACATGGCCCGAAAAGTGGAGATGGGGACTCCCTATCAGCTTGTGGTCGAGATAGCTGGTCGGATTGAGGGTTATCGATCGAGGTGCCCCAGTCAGAGGTAGAGGTTAGTTCGGCAGAGGCCAGCCTAGCAGGCCTCCATATTCATCTCCCCCACTACCTCCCCGTGGTGCTCCAATGAGGCCTTATTTCAGCGCCATGCCGGAGAGTTCTTACCACCCACCAGCCATTCAGGGTTACTCCGGCGGGTATTCCGGTTATCAGGGGTCTTCTAGTCCTTACTTCAGTGCCATGCCAGAGGGTTCTCACCGTCCCCCAGTTATCCAGGGTTCTGCTTCAAGGCAGCAGGCCATGCCACCAGTGAGATGTTATGAGTGTGGGGATTCAGGACATATGAGGAGGACTTGTCCCAGGCTTCGGGGCAAAGCTGTTCACCAGATTTATCAGCCTACATACTCAGCACCGGCGCCCCGTCCACCCCGAGGTGGAGCACAGAGTGGTAGAGGTCGCCCCAGAGGTGGAGGCCAGGCAGGAGGAGCTCTACCAGCTCCTATTCATTCCAGCGGAGGTCAGTCTTCCGGTGCACCAGTCAGATTCTATGCTATTCCGGCCCGAGCAGATGCAGTGGCCTCAGACGCCATGATCACATGTACTATTTCAGTATATAGTAGAGAGGCATCAGTTCTATTCGATCCAGGATCCACTTATTCATATGTGTCAGCCTTATTTGCTTGTTTCTTAGATTTTCCTCGTGAGTCTTTGAATTCTCCTATATATGTGTCCACTCCTGTGGGCGATTCTGTGGTGGAAGACCGGATCTATCGGTCTTGTGTGATCACCTTCTGTGGGTTCGAGACCAGAGCAGACCTTTTATTTCTCGACATGGTCGATTTTGAGGTTATTTTAGGCATGTATTGGCTATCTCCTTATCATGTTGTGCTAGATTTCCATGCCAAGACAGTTACTTTAGCCATGCCCAAGTCGCCTAGGATGGAGTGGAGAGGTTCCTCAGTTAGTGCAGCCAACCGGGTTATTTCATTCATGAAAGCTCGACATATGGTCGAGAAGGGTTGTCTGGCCTATCTTGCTTATGTGCGGGACGCCACCGCCGAGTCTCCTACGATTGATTCAGTGCCAGTTGTTCGAGAGTTTGCTGATGTATTTCCTTCAGACCTTCCGGGCATGCCTCCGAATCGTGATATTGATTTCTGCATTGATGTATCCCCAGGCACTCAGCCTATTTCTATTCCCCCGTACCGTATAGCTCTGAAGGAGTTGAAGGAGAAACTTGAGGAGTTGTTAGCTAAGGGGTTTATAAGACCGAGTGTATCGCCGTGGGGTGCTCCAGTCCTATTTGTGTAGAAGAAGAATGGGTCTATGTGGATGTGTATTGATTACCGCCAGTTGAACACGATCACCATTAAGAACAAGTATCCTTTGCCGCGCATCGATGATTTGCTTAACCAGTTGCAGGGTGCTAGGGTGTTTTCTAAGATTGATTTGAGGATATCATCAGTTGAAGATTCAGGCCTCAGATGTTCCGAAGACTGCTTTCCGTACGAGATATGGACACTATGAGTTCCTGGTGATGTCCTTTGGCTTGACTAATGCCCCAACAGCGTTCATGGACTTGATGAATAAGGTGTTCAGGTCGTATATTGATTCCTTTGTCATTTTCTTCATTGATGATATCTTGATTTACTCACGTAGCCTAGGTGAGGACGAGCAGCATTTGAGAGTTGTGCTCCAGACCTTGCAGGAACAAAAGCTATATGCTAAGTTCTGCAAGTGTGAGTTCTAGTTGGATTCCGTGGCATTTTTAGGGCATGTGGTATCCGAAGAGGGTAACAAGGTTGATCCTCAAAAGATTGAGGCAGTTCAGAGTTGGCCGCGTCCTACTTCGACTACAGAGATAAGGAGCTTCTTGGGCCTAGCAGGTTATTACCGTCGTTTTGTGGAGGGGTTTTCTTCTATTACAACCCCATTGACTAGATTGACCCAGAAGAATGCCCGTTCCGGTGGTCCAACGAGTGTGAGGCGAGCTTTCAGATGCTCAAGGCAACATTGACTTCAGCACCAGTTCTGGTATTGCCATCAGGTTCTGCGATGTATACAGTAAATTGCGACACTTCACGCATTGGCTTGGGGTGTGTATTGATGCAGGAAGGGAGAGTTATTGCTTATGCTTCGCGCTAGTTGAAGGTTCATGAGAAGAATTACCCTGTGCACGATTTAGAGTTGGTGGCGATTGTTCATGCTCTTGAGATTTGGAGGCATTACTTTTATGGGGTGTCCTGTGAGGTGTATATAGACCACCACAGCTTGCAGCACTTGTTCAAGCAGAGAGATCTTAATTTGAGGCAGCGCAGATGGCTTGAGTTGCTAAAGGATTATGATATCACCATTCTTTATCATCCGGGCAAGGCAAACATGGTAGCAAATGCTTTGAGCAGGAAGACGGAGAGTATGAGTAGTTTGGCTTATATTACAGCAGAGGAGAGACCTCTAGCCTTAGACATTCAGTCTTTGGCTAATTGCCTGGTGAGGTTAGACCTTTCAATGCCTCATCAAGTTTTAGCACATGTGGTTGCTCAGTCTTCATTATTGGGGGAGATTATGGCTCAGCAGTTTGATGATTCGTACTTGGCAGAGCTACGGGAGACAGTGATCCAGGGTGGTGTCAAGGAGGTTGCTATTGGCAAGGATGGTGTTCTGAGACTTTAGGTCCGTTTGTGTGTTCCTAATGTCGATGGCCTTAGAGGGAGGATTTTAGAAGAGGCCCACAGTTCTCGGTATTCTGTTCATCCTGGTTCTACAAAGATGTATCGTGATTTGAAGCAGCATTTCTGGTGGAGGCGGATGAAGAAGGACATTATGGAGTATATGTCTAGGTGTCTTAATTGCCAGCATGTGAAGTATGAGCACCAGAGGCCAGGAGGCCTACTTCAGCAGATGCCCATTCCTGAGTGGAAATGGGAACACATCACTATGGACTTCGTGGTTGGGTTGCCTCGGACTTCGCAGAATGTTGACGCGGTTTGGGTCATTGTGGATAGATTGACCAAATCGGTGCATTTCATTCCAGTGGCTACTACTTACACTTCTGAGAGGTTGGCCCAGATCTACATTCGGGAGATAGTCCGGCTGCATAGTGTGCCGGTGTCCATTATATCAGATCGAGGTCCTCAGTTCACCTCGCACTTCTGGAGGGCATTGCATAGTGAGATGGGTACCCAGATAGCTCTCAGCATAACATTTCACCCTCAGACTGATGGTCAGTCGAAGCGTACAGTTTAGATATTGGAAGACATGCTCAGGGCATGTGTGCTTGACTTCGGAGGTCAGTGGGACTAGTTCTTGCCTTTTGCCAAGTTTGCTTACAATAATAGTTATCAGTCCAGCATCGAGATGGATCCATTTGAGGCCTTGTACGGTCGGCAATGTCGTTCTCCTATCGGGTGGTTTGAGCCTGGCGAGGCAGAGTTATATGGCACCGACCTAGTGAGGGATGCTTTGGAGAGGGTGAAGTTGATTCAGGAGAGGCTCCGCACAGAACAGTCCATACAGAAGAGTTACGCGGATCAGAGGGCGCGTGATGTATCATACATGGAGAGAGATAAGGTTTTGTTGAAGGTTTCGCCGATGAAGGGTATTATGAGATTCGAGAAGAAGGGCAAGCTGAGCCCGAGGTTTATCGGTCCCTTCGAGGTGTTGAGGCGAGTTGGGGAGGTTGCTTATGAGCTAGACTTACCTCCCAGCTTATGAGGAGTTCATCCTGTCTTTCATGTATCTATGCTACGGAGGTATCGCGCCGACTTCTCTCATGTGGTTGATTTCAACACTATTCAGTTGGATGAGAGGTTGGGCTACGAGGAGGAGACAGTTGCTATTATTGATAGACAGGATCACCAGTTGAGATCCAAGAGAGTTTCTGCCGTAAAGGTCCACTGGAGGGGCCAACCAGCCGAGGAGGCGACCTGGGAGTCCGAGTAGGACATGCGGAGTAGATATCCGCACTTATTCAGCACTTCAGGTATGATTCTAGACCCGTTCGAGGACGAATGTTTGTTTATGAGGTGGAGAATGTAACGACCCGACCGGTCGTTTTATGTTATCAGACCCCGTTCCCCTAAATAAAACTTCCCATAGAGGCATATTATGATTAATGACTGGCGGGGACGGGTGGTTCGGGATTCGGAAGTGTTTAGAGCAGTATAGGAACACTTAGTTCCTTAAGGTTGGCCTTTTTGGCCAAGTTTGACTTCGGTCAACATTTTGAGTAAACGACCTCGGAATCGAGTTTCGTCAGTTCTGGTAGCTTCGTATGATGATACAGACTTGGGCGTATGTTCGGAATGGGTTTTGGATGACCCCAGGGTGTTTCGGCGCCCAACATCGAAATAAGAGTTTCCTTAAGTTTGAAATTATCTTTGGAACATGTTTTTGTGTTATCGAGGTCCGAACAGAACTTCGAGACTGGGAATAGTTCCATTATGTCCTTTATGACTTGCCTGCAAAATTTGGTGTCATTCCGAGTAGTATAGGTCGGTTCGGCGCATTGATATCGAATTCAAGAACTTGAAGTTCTTAAGTTTTGATTCTAGGGGTTTTGAGGTGTGATTTTTAGTTTTAACGTTGTTTTGAGAGTTACGAAGGCTCGAGCGAGTCCGTATTATTATTTGGGACTTGTTGGTATATTTGGACGGGGTCTCGGGTGGGCCCAGGTGCCTCTCGGGCACCAAACGGGGCTAAAACCCAGCTGAAGCAACTGCTGGTGCACCTGTTCTGGTGTAACCGCAGGTGCGGCTGCTTAGTCGCAGGTGAGGGATCGCTTCTGCGGTCCCATCCTCGCAGGTGCGAGCCCTAGGTGGGCTGCACAATTCTCGCAGGTGCGGAGCCGCTAGTGCGGACTCCTGACTGCAGGTGCGAGCCCAGGCCCTCTTGTCCATTTCCGCAGCTACGACACTCTTCTCGCAGGTGCGAGACTGCAGATGCGGTTCTTGAGCCGCCGGTGCGGAACCACTTTAGACATTGTGTTCTTTTAAAACACGGGATTTCTCTCATTTCCTCCATTTCTATCCTCCATTAAAGACTTGGGAGCTTGGAAAATAGACTCCACGACCTAGCTACTGATAAGGTAAGTAAATTCTACCCTAGTGTTAGTTTAATACATGAACTACTAGTTAAATTAACTACCTAATTAGTGAAAATCAAGGAATTGGCTAGTAACCTAGGGCTTTCGAGAATTTAGGGAATTACCCATGAATTTGGATATGAAATCATACAAAATTCATATATTAACGATCCTTAGGTTATGGTTGAGTGTTTCCTTCGAGAATTTTCAAAATCCGAGCGTGCGGGCCTGGGGTGAATTTTGGGATTTCTTCAAGAATGATGAATTGACTAAGTAAATAGGAGAATTCCATGCTTTTGAGTATAATTTGATATATTTACGTAACATTTGATTAGTTTCAAGTCCTTGGGTGACGAGTTCACAGTTGCGGGCGCATTCTTGAGCCGAGGAGTAGGTTCGACACGAGGTGAGTCACCTTTCTAACCTTGTAAGAGGGAATTGTCCCCATAGGTGATCTAAATGCTATGTGTTAATGTGTTTGGGGGATACGTACATACCAAGTGATGAGAGTCCGTACGTAGCGACTACTATTGTTATGTCGGGCTGTTTTAGGACCCACGAGCATGCTTTTAGTGCCTTACATGTATCCCTAAAATGTATATTGAGTGGATTATTATTCTTGAATTGGCATGAAGATGTTAGGAAGTCAAGTTTTAAATTCCATTACTTAAGTTCTTGTTTTCAAGTGTAATCTCTGTTAAATGCCTGAATTTCTATTAATTCAGTGTATGCATATGAGCACCCCCGTCACATGTATGATTTGTGAGCGGGGTAGCCTTATCATTATGTAAACCGTGTTGCATGATCGATTCGCGAGCTGGGTAATAGATGCATCTATGGTTCGAGTCGTTCGACCCTCGGCAGTGCATATTTATTTTCGCAGCGCTTCGGCCGTACTCTCCGGCATACTATGTGTTGTGTATTTGACTGAGAGTCTTGTTGTTATTATATAAACTGCTTCATGTGGGGAAAAAAGGAAAGTAGTTCATTATATACTATATTGATGTGACAGGTAGAAGTAAGTTGTAGATTCATATTTGATATTCCATGTCTTTGTGATTTCTAGGACTGGTATCCCTGCTTAGTGTTATTTAGCCCTGTTATTTACTCATAGCCTTAGTAAGTATCACGTCTACTTCTCGTCACTACTTCTTCGAGATTAGACGGGATATTCACTGGGTACATATTTGTTTATATGTACTCATGCTACGCTTCTGTACTTAATTGTATAGGTTCTTAGACAGATGTATCTGTTTACCAGACCGTAGCGCAATCTGGAGAGCATACTCTGTACCAGACTCCACTGTGAACTGCTCCCCCTTGGCGATCCTCAGCAGCACTTTGGAGTTGTCTCTTTGCTATTTCTGTCCATTTACTCTAGACAGTAGCACAATTATTTTATCTTATTTTGTATATTCCACTAGTCCGCTCGTAGACTTGTGACACTAGGTCTTGGCACGCATAGCAGATATTATGTTTTGGCACTGTATATATGTTATTTACGGTCCTTTTGGTTATGTTGACTTAAGCTGGCTAAGTTATACGTTTTCACCTTACAATTTTAACCTTAAAATTCGGCAGGTTTTGGAATAATCTATCAAATAAGGAAATCTCGTTAGTAACACAAGTGTTGGATTGCCTGACCCCCGACGTTGGGCGCCATCACGACCTGAGTTCAGATTTTGGTCGTGACATCATTGATTTGACATGAAATTTTGTAAAACACATATAGATGATTATGGTCCATTCAGGATGAGAATGTGACAAAATCTGATTTATGAATACATATTCATTCTCTGAAGAATATGAACGTGCTAGTGGTAGTGAATATACCACACTCACCTCTAAAAGTAGGTTTGAGATGATATAAGAAAATAATGTCATTATTATGGCATGAATGGTCATTGGTCATGTACCTATTGTAAGCCAAAATAATTTGGCAATGTGATTACTAAAGGATAACACTAACGATAGAAACAGATCTTGCATATAATTTTGACAATGACCATAATTTATAACTTTCTCCTTGAAAAAGATATTCACCATATGGATTTTGATGAATACGTGATAGTACAAAATTAATTGAAAGCTCTGGAAGATCCAATTATATTACTTTGGAGAAATAAAATTGATTATCAATAAGGCATTGTGATGTAGTAAGTCTCAAAGAAACTTATTGAGTTTCTAAAGTATTCGCGAAAGCGGTTAGTTATATTGAGACTATAAATAAAGGAAATATTTAATATCTTCTATTACTACAACTTGTAGCGGGGTAATATGTATGTTAAATTTACCCGCTTCATTCTTCAGTTTGTACTACACAAACAAAAGAATGCCACAATAAAGTAGATGCTTATTGATATAAAAACTCATATGATAATAAACTTGGAGTTTATTAATAATTTCACATGTCATGGTGTAAATATGAACTTTATCAGTATTGATAATTTATCTAGTTGATATAACTAGTTAACCCATATTAATTTAAGTATGATGTGCAAAAATGAAAGAGAATTTACACGGGTAAATATTAAAGAACTATAAAGTTCTTTACAGATTCTCTAATGTTGCTTGTTCTCATTAATTAATAGGCCAACTAAAATTGGGATTGAATCCCATGAATGCTGGAAAAATCAAAGGTGAATATGGGCCCATTCACCTGCCATGTATACCACATAAAATGCATCTATGAGATGGTTACATGTGCGATTATTATTAACCCGCAACATGGTGTTTGCGAGGTAACTTGCTCAATAATTTGATTTAGATCATAATTTCCAGATCTTTTATTCAAGATAGTTCATCTTGATAAGTTGATTTACGTCACAATTGGTTTAGCAAAATGATTTATTGAGTGCCTCCACTTAATAGCTAAACTATTGTTATGAGAACAAGTTATCTATATCAGTTTGATATATGTTATACACGAAAGTATATCACATTCTCCCCTCACAAGTGGTTCAGGGCCAGGAACCAAATAATTCCATCTTATTATTATTGATGTGCGATGTATTTTTTTATTAACACCATAATGCACAAAGAAGGGTTCCCAAAATTGAGGAAGAAAGTTAGTTTTTCTAACATGAGGGGGAGACATGATAAACAATTGAGAAAAAGTTACGTAGAACGAATTATCATTTGTACATCTAGATCCTCGAATAAGATATATGAACTTGAAGTTCATAAATAGATAATTCATTTGCAATATATTGCAAAGCATGCCAGACGCATTTGGTGACCCAAAGAAAGTAACTATATTCTCATTGCAAATGCTCCTATTAAATCATAGAAGGACAAAGTCTATGGTACACTTAAAGCGTATAGACAAATCGGTTTCAAATAAACTTCTTGATAAAGAAGATGAGCTAATGATCAATATGATCACAATAAAGGAGGCAAGTGATCTAGAAGATCACATGACATAACACTTCATAAAATCTCAGGAGAGATCCAGGTACCTGAATATATTAATGAAGAAATCTCTATGTTATGTCTTTATGGAAAAAAATAATATTGAAACCGATATAAAATGTTCGTCGACGACTGATGTTCTATACGTCAATACCACACAAGAGGGGGGGGGGGTGATTTGTGTGGTGTCCGATTTTTGCGTGCACTTATTATAGAAGGACCTGGTTCTTCTATGTGTTCCAACTACTGCTGTTTGCGGAATAATAAATACAGGAATTAAAGAACACAGTAATTATACGTGGAAAACACCTGGCTCAAAAGGTGAAAAAAACCACGACCTACTTCCCAGTAGGATTTTCTCAAACTCTTCACTAAATCAATGAGCCAAACAACATTTACAAAACAAACTCTTTTGTAAACCTATGGATTACCTCTAATCCCTTTGTGGCAAACTAACCTTTAGCTATTTGCGACAAACTTCAAGTTAACTCTAACTTGAACACTCAGTACCTATTACAATTTCTTCTAGATAAAGCTGAAAGGTACAATTTGTAATCACCTACTACAAATAAACTAG
Source organism: Nicotiana undulata (assembly GCA_005239495.1). Classification (NCBI taxonomy): domain Eukaryota; kingdom Viridiplantae; phylum Streptophyta; class Magnoliopsida; order Solanales; family Solanaceae; genus Nicotiana; species Nicotiana undulata. The sequence continues at coordinate 8,038 of ML269412.1, read as the reverse complement.
ACTAAAAGACAACAGATGTAACTAGTTCTTCTAGCTGGTTCAAGTAGATCCAGATTCGCACTCTCCAATTTGGCTCGAACTGCTTGCAAAATTTCTTCACGAATTTTGCTCTCAATTCTTGATAAATTTATGCTTTTGTGCTTCTGTTTACAATAAGAACATTCTGCAATATATATAGGATTTAGTATATAAGAAATTAACTAGAATCATAATGCTACTCTTCCTTGGTGAAAGAGTTCTAGTCAAACTCAACTCCTAAATCCTTCCTTATATTTAGATTTTGTTCTTATTAAATAAGGAGTCCTTCTCCAATTTCGTTTTTGTAATCTTTTCGATCAGAAGATATCTCAATTTCACTAGAATACATTTATCTCCTGCATGTGAATCTCATGTGCCTTTGAATCTGCTCGTTTATGTAACGACCCGACCGGTCGTTTTGAGATCCAGCGCGTCGTTCAGCAGTTGGGAGTCACGAACAGCTTCATTTCAGGTATATTGACTTGTTCATGTGGTCGGAATTGAAATTCAGGAAGATCGGAGTTGAATTTAAAGGAAGATCATCATTTTAGAAGTCTTAAGTTGAAGAAATCGAGTAAGACTGGGATTTTTAGTAAATGACCTCGGAATCAGTATCTGAAGGTTCCAGCAGGTTCGTATGATGATTTCGTACTTGGGCGTATGTCCGGAACTGGTTTTGGATAACCCGGGAACAGTTCGACGCATATTGTGGAAAGTCAGTATTTTAAGGAAATTTCCTAAGTTTGACTTGAAGTACATTTCAATGATATGGAGGTCTTTTTTGGATTCCGAGTCTGGGAATAGCTCCGTATGGTGATTCTGGAGTTGGGAGCGCGATCGGAAGTGAATTTGGATATCCGGAAGGAATTTAAGGTCATTTAGCTAAATATAGAAAACAGAAGGTTTTTGAAGAATTCGACCGGAAATGGAAATTTTGATATCGGGGTCAGAATGCAATTCCGGAAGTTGGAGCAGGTGCGTAATGTCGAATATGACTTGCCTGCAAAATTTGAGGTCAATCGGACGTGGTTTGATAAGTTTCGGCATCAAATGTGGAAGTTGTAAATTTCAAAGTTCATAAAATTGAATTCTTGCGCGTTTCATGTTTTCGGCGTTGTTTGATGTGATTTGAGGCGTCGACTAAGTCCGTGATATGTTTCCAGACTTGTTGGTACGTTCGGACGAGGTCCCGAGGGGCTCGAGTGTGTTTCAGGTCATTTCGGAGTATATTGCTGTTGTTGTTTTCTTGTGTTTCTGGTAATGCTATGCGATTGCAGCCTTAGCTATGCGATCACATAGAGGAAATTGAGGGGCAAGGTTTTTGGCCTATGCGATCGCAGATGTTGGTGTGCGGTCGCGGAGAAGGGCTGGGCAGGCTAGTGCGATCGCAAGGAGGAAGGTGCGATCGCGGAGAAGGAATTTTGGTGGGAGCTGGAAATAGCCTGTGCGATCGCGGGTATGCTTGTGCGATCGCGGAGGAGTGATCTGAGTGGCCTGTGCGATCGCAGACGACTTCATGTGATCGCATAGAAGGGCAGAACTGGGCAGTGTTGGAAGCCGGTGATGAATCTTCGGAGCGAGGTGAGTCTCCTTTCTAACCTCGTAAGAGGGAAATTATCCCTGTAAGTAACCTTGTTTGCTATGTGATATTGTCTGGGGGCTACATACGCACCGAGTGACGAGAGTCCGTACATAGTGGCTATTACTGCTTCGTCCGGGTAGTTAGGACACAACATGTTCATTGTTTTTCCCTGTTGTAGCATAGATATGACTTATATACTTGTGTGATTAGTATTGTTGTCTTTAAACATTGTGATACTTGGCTTGATTTAAGTGTGATAAGAGAATCACAGGATGGGATCGGGCCGTACGCCACGGCAGAGTGATGATTGATTATATTATGGGATCGGGCCATACGCCACGGAAGAGTGATGATTGATTATATTATGGGATCGGGCCGTACGCCACGACATAGTGATGGGAGAGTATATTATAGGATCGGGCCGTACGCCACGACAAAGTGATGATTGATTATATTATGGGATCGGGCCGTGCGCCATGACAGAGTGATGATTGATTATATTATGGGATCAGGCCGTGCGCCACAGCAGAGTGATGATTGATTATATTATGGGATCGGGCCGTACGCCACGGCAAAGACTACAGGGTGGGATCGGGCCGTACGCCACGACGGAGATTGAGACTACATGGTGGGATCGGGTCGTATGCCACGTCGGAGATTGAGACTACAGGGTGGGATCGGTCCGTACGCCACGGCAAAGATTTATAGGATGGGATCGGGTCATACGCCACGGCGGAGCGATGTTAGTGAGTACCATATGGGAGCGGGCCGTACGCCACGGCGGATACCAAACTTGTTTGATTTGAGATTGTTATTTGTTGCCGGATATTGATGTACTTGATTATTTGTTTTACTTGCCTACAGTTTTCCTTACATCCTGCTTACTTTATTACCGTTGGACCTTAGTGAGTATCAAGTCGACCTCTCGTCACTACTTCTTCGAGATTAGACGAGATACTCACTGGGTACATATATGTATATGTACTCATACTACACTTTCTGTGCATTTTGTTGCACGGGTACCTTTATAGTACAATGATCGATTTGGGGACTTATACGGGCTGCATTCATACAGAGGCGTTCCACAGCTGCCGGAGTCTCCCTTCTGTGTACTTACATGTTATATCTATTGCCTTTGTCCCATTTATTTTTCGGACAAGAGTTGTATAATTGTACAAATTCTTAAAAATTGCTCATGTACTTGTGTCACCGGGTTCTGGGGATGTGTTGAGTCTTGTTTTATTGAATTAAATAAATTTCTTGTCGTGTTTGATTTACAAAAATTTATTTATTTGATTATGAAATGCAATAAAGGCAACAATTTCGAAATTGTTAAATAAGAAGGTATTTCAACTAATTAAGGGATTGGCTTGCCTGACAGTGGTGTCCGACGCCATCACAACCCATAGGTTTTGGGTCGTGACAGTTTATGTCACGTATGATGGACCTGGTTCATCTCGGAGTTTCTTTGTCAATCTTCAAAACTATTTCCTTTCTTGGGCCAACAAATTCCTCCTTTTTGATGATGACAAACTTTGTGAATCAGGCCTGTTCCAGCTTAGTCCAACAGTGACACATATTAGAGTATTAAGAATTTATCATAAAGAACCAGGTTCAGTAGGTTATAAATATCACATGTTCAGAGCACAACCTATCTTTCCCCTTTTGGCATCATCGAAAAGTTGCAAAAACAATTGTGTGAATCCCAGATTTTTAACACTTACTCATGGCCATTTGGGCAACTGCATATGCAATCATGGATTAATCATCAATAATCAACTAAGAATTCAAACTATCAAAAAATAGAGATACTGAATCAGAGCAAAAAGCATCAGATTTCATTGATAGAGCGAATACGATTCTGCCAGAATCCACAAAATAAAACAAAAACAGTTAAAACATGAGCAACAAACAAAAAATTCTGAATTTAGGTCACTGAAAGTTCTAGGTAGCTAGGAAATTAAGGCTTGGAAGAACTGCAGACCTGGTTGGTTTAGCCAAGATAGATTGTTTAGCAGACTTAGAAACAGATAAAGACTTCTTTGAGGAAGTCTTGGCTTTCTTGGGCTTAGGGGTTTGAACCTCTACCTCTGCCACTTTTTTACTTTGATGGACCAGGTCCATCACATCCACTTCAACAGCCTCAGTAGGCTCAACAACCTTTTCTCTCCCTTTTTTTCCAGTCTTTTCTTCGTACTCTCCTTTAAAGCTCTCTTCAACTCGTCCTAACTTTGCTTAAACTTGCTCCTTGTAGTTCTTCCTCTTGGAAGAGAAATATTAGAAGTCTCAGAAGGAGAAACTTTTCTTTTCTTACTTTCTCTTGTTGTTCCACACGTTTGAGCTTTAGGAGTTTTTTCCTTCTTTGGATTGTAATTATCGCCTAACGTTTTCAGCAGATCCGCATGGGTTTCCTCAGTAGATGAACCAGGTTCACTTGTGTGCTTTCCTAGATTTACTAACCCTTCAACGACTTCTCCTGATTCACTTCCCCCTGCGTTCTTGCTACTTTCTTCCTCCTTTTTTGGCTCAGCACCACAGATAGCCATTTTTACTGATTCTTGCCCTATTCCCCTCTATTCACTCCTTACTCCCTCTCTCTCTTTTTCTTTTTCAATTTTGTTTTTACCACCTCTTCTTATCGTCTCAGGCAGTTCCACATCCTTCACAGACCCAACCAGTATGAACCTATTTTCTAAGTTTTCCAGCAACATGAAAGATGACCTCAGAAGAAAGGTTTGGGACAGATGTTACCTGAGTCATCAGAAATTCGGGAATTGTTTTATGAGGGAGGGGATGGCTTGAATGAACTTTCAGTTTTGAATTGACGGTTAAGACTTCCCTAGATCAAGGTATTTTAATTTGGTGAGGATTCTTGTTGAAACGGAACTGGTTCAAAGTCAACTGGATAGGTTTTGAAAAGATTTTGAGTTTGGGCAGAGTTCTGCTCATGATTTAATTATTAGTATTTCAAAATGTGCAGAGTGTAGAACACATACCTCGCCTTTCAGATGAACCAGCACGATGAACCATGTTGATCATTTCAGAATCCTCTTGATCAAGCCTCAATTTGCAAAGATAGAAATAATTTCATTAGTGATCAGTGAGTCATATCAAAACATGGCCTAAGAGTATAATTTTTACAGTATGAGACTGAGCAATTGTTAATCTGATTATTTACACCAGTTTCAGACTTTTCTAGCCAATTTTTTATTTTTTTATTTTTTGTTTTCATTTTTTTTCATGTATTTAAATCGCGAACTGGTTCAACCAGGTGATATTAATCATCCCTAATAGTAACTTGTTCCTTTCAAAATTCTCTCTACTCAATGCTTTTGTAAAGATATCTGCATGGTTTCACAACCAACTGATTACTCCTTCAAGTTCCTTCAATGCGTTGTTGTCGTGGAACAAGATCAGGCAAAGGTTCCAGTGAGGTTTGGGAATTAGTTTGTTCAGTTCCCCCTGTCATGTTTCCCGGGATGGATGAACCTGTTCCATCACCTGTTCATTCATCCAGTGTTGCTCTAGTTTGGATTGAGTTTTTGACCAGCCCAATTTCTTCATCATCTTGTTCCTTACAAACCCCAATGATTTCACATTTCATTCCATTTCCAAAGGAGACATTTCCTCCTTTGAGGTCCTCAAGTGAAAAGAACTAGTCCTTGTTGCCAGTCATGTGTTTTGAGTAGCCATTATCCATGTACCATATTTGGCTACTACCTTTCACTTGAACCTACAAAAAAAAAATCAGGGGTTAGTCTTAGGAACCCAAACTAGTTTGGGTCCCTTTCTATAAGCAAAAGGATGAATTAAATTCTTTTTAGCCTAACTTGGTAGCCAATTCTTCCATGCAACAAAACTTTTGTTCTTTTTATTGGCCTTTTCTTTCGCATTACATTCACTTTTAAAGTGACTAGTCTTACCACAGTGAGTACAAATCTTGTTCTCAGGAAGAGTGAGGTACTTGCTTTTAGGATCCCACTTAGGTAGCGGATTCCCAAAGCCAAGTCCTCTTCTATTGCTACTATGATGTTCCTGTAGCCGTGTCAAAGCATCAAAGGACCTGTTCCATTTGCTAGTTCTATCTGTTCATGCTTGACCTTGCTTAGATCCTCCTTAAGGACTCTTATCTGCTCGTCTCTTTTGTACAACTCGTCTTTCATTTTTCCTAGGTTTTCTTCTAATGTGAGTTGAGTGTGATGAGCTTTGTTTTTACCTATTCCTAATTTCAGTTTTAGATTTTCAGATCTTAGCTCTAGGACAGTGGTGTCAAGTTCATGAACCTGGTTCTTTAACTCATCATTTTTACTATCACTTTCACTAGCCCTAAGTTCAAGATTTTTGCACTTAGCTTTCAAATCACACACTCCTTAGACAATTGTTTCTTTTCATTGTTTAGATCCTCAGATTCATCAATGAAATCCAGGAGCAACTCAGATAGCCTTTCTTTAGACAAAAATTTAATCTTGTATTTAAGATGAATTATACTTACCTCAGATTCCTCATCAGATTCTCCAATTGCCTTAAGTGATTGTTCATATCCATCTTCATCCTCTAAATCTTCATCTGAGCTTTCTCCCCAGGCAGAAACCATAGACTTTGTTGATCCTTTGTTCTTCTTGGGTAGAACCTGTTCCTTCTTCCTATTCCTTCGTTAAGCTCTTTCCTTCTTCCATTCAATTTCCGATTGAGGGCAGTTTTTGATGTGGTGATCAGTCTTGCCACACTTGTAACACCCCTCATTGGTTTGTATTTCAGGAACCCTTGGTTTGTTGTAGCTTCCACTTCTTGAAGGACCCTTTGCTCTCATTAGGTACTGAAGTCCTTTGTGATCATGGTCATTTCATCCTCCTCCAGATCAGCTTCTTCAGTGATTCTGAATGTCAGACTCCTTTCCTTCTTAGGACCATCCATCTTCATAGTCTGCCTTCTAAGTTCATAGGCACTGAGATTTCCAAACAGCCCATCCAACTTAAGAGTTGCAATGTTCTTAGATTCCTGAATGGCTGTAATTTTGCTTTCCCAAGAGACTGGCAAGACCCTTGTCATAATTTTCTCAACCTTGTCTTCTTCAAGAATGACCCTTCCAAGACACTTGAGTTCATTGGTCAGTGTAGTGAACCTTGTATACATCTCTTGGATGGTCTCTCCTTCCTTCATGGTGAGATTCTTATATTAAGAATATAGTAGAGTTCCTCTTGACNTGTATACATCTCTTGGATGGTCTCTTCTTCCTTCATGGTGAAATTCTCATATTGAGAATATAGTAGAGTTCCTCTTGACCTCTTCACTTGAGGTGTTCCTTCATGAGCCACTTGCAAAGTGTCCCAAATTTCTTTGGCAGTGGTACAACTTTGAATTCTTCTATACTCGTCTAGATCGAGTCCACACACAAGCCACTTCTTCGCCTTAGCATTTTTCTCCCACTTTCTCAAATCCTCAGCAGTGCAGTCAGCTATAGCCTTTGGCACATCTACTCCTTCAGCAATCTTCTTCATGGTGGCTAAAGGACCGTCAGTGACTATGTTTCATAGTTCATAGTCTTCTCCAATTAAGTGATCCTTCATCCTATTCTTCAACCAGGAGTGGTACTGGCCATAAGAGTGGAGGCCTAACAGTTGATTTTCCTTCCCAATTTCCAGGTGGTTCACTCATCTTGATCTTTTCCTAAGGTGTTAGCCTCTTCAAGGATAACCTGCTCTGATACCAATTGATTTTCTATACGTCAATACCACACAAGAGGGGGAGGGGGGTGATTTGTGTGGTGTTCGATTTTTGCGTGCACTTGTTATAGAAGGACCTGGTTCTTCTATGTGTTCCAACTACTGCTGTTTGCAAAATAATAAATACAAGAATTAAAGAACACAACAATTTTACGTGGAAAACACCAGGCTCAAAAGGTGAAAAAACCACGACCTACTTCCCAGTAGGATTCTCAAACTCTTCACTAAATCAATGAGCCAAACAACATTTACAGAATAAACTCTTTTGTAAACCTAAGGATTACCTCTAATCCCTTTGTGGCAAACNTGTCACGACCCGAAATCCCACCTTTCAGACCGTGACTGCGTCTAACGTTGAACCCGCTAGACAAGCCAACGTACACAATATTTTGACATCTATAAACAACGTAAAAGTATTTAAGGCCAGTAACCTTCAAACCTTTACTGGAATATCCCGAATCATGAACTTTCAACTTTTACTGAAACACCCCAAATCACTTCAAAAGTTTTACAGCAGAAAATTAATAATATTTCAAAACGCATAATGAAACGATAAAGACAACAATATCTCAAAATCCCAAAATCGGGGTGTCACAACCTCGCGGACTAGCTATAAGAATACTAAATACAAGTCTGAAAGGAAATACAGTAATGTCTTTAGAACTGAAAGAGAAGTAAGACAATAGGACACAATAGCAGAAGAGAATCCAGGGTC
>MDKH01221318.1:0-45515 GCA_005239495.1 Nicotiana undulata | reverse complement strand
AGTGGTCGCATACACGGGCAGATCACTGCCCAACTGAAGGACAACTATGCGGTCCAATCTGCGGCCACATTTCGGTTCTGCGGACCGCATATCTGTCGCAATATTGCCTTTAAGTTTTGGGGAGGGGTGTTATGCGACGCACAATGCTATCACATAACGTGTATGCGGACCGCATAGTGGTCGCATACACAGGCATAAATTTTTCAAATTTTGGCCCACCTGGGGGCCCTTCTGCGGTCCAATATGCGGATTGCATGTCAGGAAACCGATCGCATTCCTGACCGCATATTCGACACGGTCTTTTAATTTTCTAAATTTTTATACCCGACCCCAATTTCATTTAACCCCTACCCCCTTTCATTTTAACTGGTTTCTAAACAAAATAGAGAGAAGTGAGAGTGGGTTCTAGATAGAGAAGTCCTCATCTTCCCCAAATTGGTCCTCCATCTCTACCTAGGCTTGGAAGTTTATCGAGTAGTAGTCATCTTATTCATCATAAGAGGTAAGCCTTCACCCTATTTTTCTCAAATTGTAGGAATTTAACTAAGAATAAAACACACATAGGTTGGTTCTTGAGGATGAAAAGTTGGGACCTTGCATGCATGTGAATAATCTTCCATAACCTAGTAAAGGGAAGCAAGTAGAGTAATATTTCACTAAAAAGGGTTTAGTCAATCTAAGGGATCACATAGTGTTTGATAAAATGCTCAAATGAATTCGAGACTCCTAATTCTAAGGTAAATATGTCGCATTGTGAACTAGATTGACGGTGCTAGGCGGTTCGGTGAATTGCAATAGAAATTAAAAAGGGAAACTCGACTCCAGGTATGTATGGCTAACTTTAATCTTTGTCAAATCGCTTTTAGGTGTTCGAGCATACGGTACGCGTATTGGTATGAATATGTGAAATTGGTTGTCCGAATGGTGTTGAAGCGTGAAGTGTATTACTTGTCTGTCTTTAGTTGACCCCCACACTACTATGCTATGCGAAACGATGCTAGTAAGATAATGAATCCAAGAGTATGAATGTATATGCTAAACGATGCGATCACATTCCTGCTATGCGGTCCGCATTCCTGTCGCATAGTTGGCCTTCAAATGGGCCAAAATTGGAAAACAATCTGCCCAGGTATGCGACCACTATGCGGTCCGCATTCCTGTCGCATAGTTGGCCTTCAAATGGGCCAAAATTGGAAAACAATCTGCCCAGGTATGCGACCACTATGCGGTCCGCATATGTCACAACCCAATTCAGGGGTTGTGATGGCGCCTGTCGTGGAACCAGGCCAGCCACTTAACTACAACATATTCTAAGTTCAATACCGAAGAAAATGCTCTTTTACCAAACCAAAATCATTAATAAGAGAAATTTCCAATTTTAAAGCAATTTAAGAAAAGAAGATAGAATTAAAATACTACGGTCTGGATCCGGTGTCACACAGTCATGAGCTACAAATATCAAATACAACCAAATCGAAACGGAATAGCATATTCTCTAAATACTGTTACAAGTGGAAAAGGGAAAGTAAAACGAGATAACGATCGCCAGCTGCTACCTCGTCAACTCCGATGAAACTGCTGCAACTCACTGACCAGAGTTGGACCTCCACGTACCTGGATCTGCACACAAGGTGCAGGGTATATCATGAGTACACCAACTCAATAAGTAATGGAAACAACCTATGGGCTGAGAGGTAGTGACGGACTAAACCTCCGATAATTCGAACAACAACATATAGTTTGTACATGACATTAATATAGTAGGAAATAAGAAAAATGCACCGAGTTATGTCTATAACTTGCATAAGTCCGTGAAATTCGGAAGTGCTATGCATACAGTGTTTAAAACTCTCATAAAGAAGTCCACTCAGTACTCGAATTGGCCATCAGGCCCAGGGAAAATCCATCTCAGAATATGGATAAGCACAGTGACATAGTCACTCGGTACTGAGGAAAAAGATAGGCCAATCCAGGCCCCCGGAGAAGATCCATCTCCGGAACAGGACACCACGGAGAATATCCATCTCCGGAACATATCACTCGGACAAGATCCATGTCCAGGGAAGATCCATCCCTCAATATCTGTGCGCTCACTGGGGGTGTAAAGACTCCGGAGGGGCTCCTATAAGCCCAAGCGCTATATCAAGCCAACGAAGGCATGATCCAAGGATCGCTGCAGTGTGCCGCCCGGTTTCATAACTGTCTCAAAATCCGGCTCTAGGCCTCGCTCAGTCAATACATTCCAATCTCACTCACCATGCTCTCAGATATATGTCTATAATTCGGCCCAATCAATGATAATATGAAAATAACTAACAATTTCTGAAATTAAGGCATGAGAATATAGGCTAGAACATGACTGAGTTCATAACAGTGAATAACCACAAATAGAGACAGCAACAATTGGCCATTCCGGTCTAAACACATTGGCGTGAAGCCTTAGCATTTACACTTATCATGATTTCTAATTTGTTCAAGGAAGTCTCTACCTTCACAGTACCAATATCAGTATGAAACAACCCTTAGACAGTGCCATGGGATGAGCCAGGCCACAAACATTCGGTGAACGCTCGCATGCCCGTTACTTGGCAAGTGCGTCACCTTAATTAACATCAATTATCAGATAATTTGGGGTTTCGAACCCTCAGTTCCAAGGTTGAAGATGTTACTTACTTCAAAACCGGCTAAAACACTACTCCACCGTGCCCCTGCCTCGAAATTCGGACTTCGAGCGCTCCAAATCTATCAACAATCAAATGTGCATCATTACAATGTGCTAAGGAATGAGTTCCAATCAAAATTTACCAAAAATACTCGAAATCTCGAAGTTGGTCCAAATCCGGCCCCGGGCCCACATCTCGGAACTCGATAAAATTTATACCACAAGAAACCTCGTCCTCCCACGAGTCTATACTTACCTGCGACCTTTCATACTTTCTGCCCAGGCCTCATCGCACCTATGACCTTTCCATCGCACCTGCGGATTCGCAGGTCCGACATTTCCACCGCACCTGCGGTTTTTTCTTAAAACTCCAGACCTCGCACCTGCGACACATCCTCCGCACCTGCGCCCTTGCAGGTGCAACCAACCCCATCGCACCTGCGGATTTCCCCAGTCCAGCCTGCCTCCGCACCTACGATTACATACTCCGCCCCTGCGACCTCGCAGGTGCAACAACACCATCGCACCTGCGGACTTTCCACCTGCCCAGTCAACTCTCCGCACCTGCGAGCCCTTATATGCCCCTGCGGGTACGCACCTGCGACCCACTTTCCGCAGGTGCGAAAACATCAGTAGCAGCAGTTTCAACTGTAAAATCTTAAGCTTAACTCTCCGTCCAACACCCGAAATCAATCCCGAGCCCCTCGGGACCCCAACCAAACCTACCAACATGCCCTATATTGTTATTAAAACTTAGTCGAGCCCTTAAAACATAAAAAACAACATCGAAACTCTAAAAATTCCTCGGATTCAAGCCTATGAACATTGAAACTTCCAAATTCTACCAACAACGCTGAAACTATCCAAATCAACTCCAATAAACCTGAAAATTTGCAGACACATCCAAAATGACATAACAAACCTGTTCCAACTATCGGAATTCCATTCCGACCCCGATAGCCTATTTTCCACTACCGACCAGAAATCGCCAAAAACCAACTCTCGCCAATTCAAGCCTAATTCTACACCGAACATCATACAAACTTTTTGGACACACTCCTAAGTCCCAAATCACCTAACGAAGCTATCCGAACCATAAAATCAGCATTCCGGGGTAGTTTACCAATAAGTCAACTCTTGTTTGACTTTTCCCCTTTTTTTAGGTTATTTTTAAAGGCTGAATGACTAAACTCTCAATACAACCATTCTGATTTCAAGCCTACCAACTCTAACACATCAATAACAGTATAACCAATCTATAACAAGTCTATAACAGCGATTATAATGCAGGTTCTACGTAACGACAGACCAGGTCGTTACATTCTCCCCCTCTTAAACAAACGTTCGTCCTCGAACGGGTCTAGAAACGTACCTGGAGTCTCAAACAAGTGAGGATATCTGCTTCGCATCTCCCGTTCGGTCTCCCAAGTAACCTCCTCCACTGGCTGACCTCTCCACTGCACGTTCACTGAAGGTATCTCTTTTGATCTCAACTTTCTGACCTCGCGAGCCAAAATAGCAACTGGTTCAACCTCATATGACATATCATCCTCGAGCTGAAGTGTACTGAAGTCTACGACATGAGACGGGTCGCCAACATACTTCCGGAGCATCGACACGTGAAACACCGGATGAACACTAGACAAGTTGGGTGGCAAAGCAAGTCTATAAGCCACCTCTCCAACCTTCTGAAGCACCTCAAAAGGACCAATGAACCGGGGACTAAGCTTTCCCCTCTTCCCGAACCTCATAACACCCTTTATGGGTGACACCTTCAGCAGTACCTTATCACCCACCATGAATGACACTTCCCGAACCTTTCGATCTGCGTAGCTCTTCTCTCTGGACTGAGCCGTGCGAAGTCGCTCCTGAATCAACCTCACCCTCTCCAATGCATCCTGAACCAAATATGGGCTTAACAACCTAGCCTCACCGGGCTCAAACCAACCGACCGGAGATCTACACCTCCTACCATATAAAGCCTCATACGGTGCCATCTGAATATTGGACTGGTAGCTGTTATTATATGCAAACTCCGCTAATGGCAGGAACTGGTCCCACGGGCCACCAAAATCAATCACGCAGGCCCAAAACATGTCCGCTAAGATATGAATAGTCCTCTCCGAGTGTCCGTCGGTCTGGGGGTGAAATGTTGTGCTCATCTCTACCTGTGTACCCATACCCCTCTGCAACGCTCTCCAAAACTGAGATGTGAACTGAGTACCTCTATCGGAAATAATGGAAACTGGAACCCCATGCAATCGGAAAACCTCCCTAATATAAATACCAGCTAACTTCTCTAAAGTATAAGTAGTACTGACTGGAATGAAGTGCGCAGACTTGGTCAGTCAATCCACAATGACCCAAATAGCATCCAATCCCTTCGAAGTCCACGGGAGCCCAACTACAAGTCCATGGTGATCCGCTCCCACTTCCACTCTGGAATGACTAACTCCTGAAGCAACCCACCTGGCCTCTGGTGCTCATACTTGACTTTCTGACAGTTGAGGCACCGTGCTACATACTCCATAATATCTCTCTTCATCCGCCTCCACCAATACTGTTGTTTCAGGTCCTGGTACATCTGCGCGGCACCCGAATGGATGGAATACCGCGAGCTATGGGCCTCTGCCAATATCAACTCTCGAAGACCATCTACATCAGGTACACAAATACGACCCTACATCCTCATAACCCCGTCATCATCAAAGGTCACATCTCTGGCATCACCTTGACGGACCTTGTCCTGAAGAATCAACAAATGACGGTCATCATACTGACGTTCTCTAATCTGATCATATAAAGAAGACTGAGAAGCCATGCTGGCTAACACCCGTGGAGGCTCTGTCAAATCCAATCTCACCAACTGCCCTGCTAAGGCTTGAACATCTCGTTCCAAGGGTCGCTCTGCTGCTGCAAGATAAGCTAAACTCCCCAAACTCCCTGCTCGCCGACTCAGAGCATCGGCCACTACATTGGCCTTCCCCGGGTGGTATAGAACAGTGAGGTCGTAATCCTTAAGAAGCTCCAACCACCTCCTCAGGTGCAAATTCAGGTCCTTCTGCCTCAGCAGATACTGCAAACTGCGATGGTCGGTATAAATCTCGCACTGAACCCCGTACAAATAATGATGCCAGATCTTTAAGATGTGAACAATAGCAGCTAGCTCAAGGTCGTGCATTGGATAATTCTTCTCGTGCACCTTCAAATTTCTGGACACGTAGGCAATCACCCTACCGTCCTGCATCAAAACTGCTCCTAAGCCGACTCTGGAAGCATCACAATAGACTGTGTAAGAACCTGAACCAGTAGGCAAGACTAATACCAGAGCTGTGGTCAATGCTGACTTGAGCTTTTGAAAGCTCTCCTCACACTCATCGGACCATCTGAATGGAGCCCCCTTCTGGGTCAGTCTGGTCAGTGGCAAAGAAATAGAGGAAAATCCCTCCACAAAGCGACGGTAATAACCCGCCAAGCCAAGAAAACTCCTAATCTCCGTAGCTGAGGACGGTCTGGGCCAACTCTGTACCGCCTCTATCTTCTTCGGGTCCACCTGAATACCCTCACTAGACACCACGTGACCCAAGAAGGCTACCGAACTAAGCCAGAACTCACATTTGGAGAACTTTGCATAAAGCTTTTCCTCTTTAACCTCTGCAACACAACTTGTAAATGCTGAGCGTGCTCCTCCTGGCTATGAGAATACACCAGGATTTCGTCAATGAACACAATGAAGAATGAATCAAGGTAAGGCTGAAACACACTGTTCATCAAGTGCATGAACGTGGCTGGGGCATTGGTTAGTCCAAAAGACATAACCAAAAACTCATAGTGACCGTATCTGGTCCTGAAAGCAGTCTTCAGAATGTCAGAATCTCGAATCATCAACTAATGGTATCTAGACCTCAAATCAATCTTGGAGAACACCTTGGCTCCATGAAGCTGATCAAATAAGTCATATATGCGAGGCAAAGGATACCGGTTGTTTAACGTAACCTTATTCAGCTGCCTATAGTCAATGCACATGCGCTTAGAACCATCCTTCTTCTTCATGAACAACACCGATGCCCCCAAGGTGAAACACTAGGCCGAATGAACCCCTTATCGAGAAGTTCCTGAAGCTGCTCCTTTAATTCCTTTAACTCTGCTAGGTCCATACGGTAAGGTGGAATGGAGATAGGCTGGGTGTTTGGTAATAAGTCAATACCAAAGTCAATGTCCCTGTCAGGTGGCATGCCTGGTAGGTCTATAGGAAATACATCAGGGAACTCACGGACCACCGGAACATAATCAATAGAAGGAGTCTCCCTACTAGCATCCATCACAAAGTCCAGATAAGACTTACACCCCTTCCCAATTATACGCTGAGCCTTCAGGTAGGAAATCACCCTACTAGACACATACTCCACCGAACCTCTCCACTCAATCCTCGGAAATCCCGGCATAGCTAAGGTCACGGTCTTGGCGTGACAGTCAAGAACAACATGGGACGGAGATAGCCAATCCATGCCCAATATCACATCAAAATCAACCATACTAAGCAATAACAAGTCTTTCCGGGTCTCCAAACCCCCAATCGATATAACACAATATCGGTACACCCGGTCCACCACAACATTATCCCCCAACGAAGTTGATACATGAACAGGTGAAATCAAGGACTCACGGGGCATATCCAAGGAATGCGCAAAATATGATGAAATATACGAATACGTAGAACCAGGATCAAACAATACCGAAGCATCTCGGTGACATACAGAAATAATACCTGTAATCACTGCATTTGAGGCTATGGCCTCTGGTCTGTCCAGAAGTGCATAGAAACGGGCCTGCCCTCCACTTGATCGACCTCCCCCTCTAGGGCGACCTCAGACTGACTGAATTCCACCCCTGGCTGCCTTGGCGGGTGGGGTAGAAACTGGTGCTGAAGCTGGAGGCTGGCTCCTCTGCTGATAAGAAATACCAGAAAGGCGGGGACAATACCTCTTGATGTGCCCTGGATCCCCACACTCGAAACAACCCCTCTCAGCAAAAGACGGTGGTGACTGAAGGGAACCCCTGGAACCAGAGTAGCTGCTAGAAGAGCCATGTGCTGAAGAACCCTGAACTGATTGTGGTCGGGGTGAGCTCTGGGCTGGAAGTGCACTAAATGATGAACGGCCCGGGTGAGAACTACGGGAACCGTATCCTGACGAAGTACCGGTGTAAACTAGACGAGCTGGCTGAGGAGGTCTGAATGGACGACCTCTGCTATACTGAGACTGACTTCCCGAGTGACCACCACCATAACTACCAGATCCTCGAGGCCTCTTGACCTTCCTTTCGGTACGCTCCTGGCGGCGCACTGACTCAATCTCCCTGGCTATGTCAACTACCTCCTCGAAAGAAACCCCAGATACCCTCTCCCTGGTTAGAAAGATCCGTAACTGATAAGTAAGACCATCAAAAAATCTCCTGATCCTATCTCTGTCTATAGGAACTAGCCAGATGGCATGACGGGCTAATTTAGAGAACCTCATCTCATACTGCGTCACGGTCATATCTCCCTGACGCAACTTCTCGAACTCCCTGCGCAGCTCCTCCCTGCGAAACTGTGGTATATACTTCTCCAAAAAGAGAATGGAGAACTGGTGCCATGTAAGGGGCGCTGCATCAGCGGGTCTACGCCTCTCATAGGCCTCCTACGAAGCAAGTGCAGTTCCTGAGAACTGGAAAGTAGTAAATTGAACTCCGCTGACCTCTAGTATCCCTACTGTGTGTAGTATCCTCTGGCACTTGTCCAAGAAGGACTGGGCATCCTCGCCCTCTGCACCACTAAAAGTCGGAGGCTGGAGTCTACTGAACCTCTCCAACCTACGCTGCTCATCATCAGCTAAAGCTGGGACCACATAATCCTGTACCAGAGCAATAGGCTGCATTGGAACTGCCCCAGGTGTCTGAAGTCCCTAGGTGGTCTGCTCAGGTGTCCGGGCAGCTGGAGTCTTAATGCCTCCCCCGGCCTGATAAGTAGCAGCAGTAGTGGACATCGCAACGACCTGTGCCAAACTGGTGCACACCGTCAAAATCTGAGCTAAGGTCTCCTGAAGACCCGGAATTACTATGGGCACTACTAGTGCCTGAGCCTGCCCCGCTGGAATCTCAGCTGTGGGGGCCTGATCCTGAGCAACGGGAGGGTCCACAGGTGCTGCCCCGGCTACTGTGCGGGCTGCACCCCTCCCTCTGCCACGACCCCGGCCATGGCCTCGGCCTCTAGCTGGTCCTGCTGGTGTCTGATCACCACTACCGGTAGCACGAGTCCTCACTATCTGTCAGAGAATGAAAACAACAGAAGTTTAGTTCCCGAGTTCAACAGAGTCGCACGATAGAATTCAAAGATGTGAAATTTTCCAAAGGGTTCTGTAGCCTCTCGAAGATAAGTAAAGACGTCTCCGTACCGATCCGCAAGACTCTACTAAAGCTGCTCATGACTGGTGAGACCTATTCAACCTAGGGCTCTGATACCAACTTGTCACGACCCAATTCCAGGGTTGTGATGGCGCCTGTCGTGGAACCAGCCAGCCACTTAACTACAACATATTCTAAGTTCAATACCGAAGAAAATGCTCCTTTACCAAACCAAAATCATTAATAAGAGAAATTTCCAATTTGAAAGCAATTAAAGAAAAGAAGATAGAATTCAAATACTACGGTCTGGATCCGGTGTCACACAGTCATGAGCTACTAATATCAAATACAACCAAATCGAAACGAAATAACATATTCTCTAAGTACTGATACAAGTGGAAAAGGGAAAGTAAAACGAGATAACGATCGCCAGCTGCTACCTCGTCAACTCCGATGAAATTGCTGCAACTCACTGACCAGAGCTGAACCTCCACGTACCTGGATCTGCACACAAGGTGTAGGGTATAACGTGAGTACACCAACTCAATAAGTAACAGAAACAACCTATGTGCTGAGAGGTAGTGACGGACTAAACCTCCGATAATTCGAACAACAACATATAGTTTGTACATGACGGTATGCGAAATGCACCGAGTTATGTCTATAACTTGCATAAGTCCGTGAAATTCGGAAGCGCTATGCATACAGTGTTTAAACTATCATAAAGCAGTCCACTCAGTACTCGAATTGGCCATCAGGCCCAGGGAAAATCCATCCTAGAATATGGATAAGCACAGTGACATAGTCACTCGGTATTGAGGAAAAAGATAGGCCAATCCAGCCCCCCCGAGAAGATCCATCTCCGAAACAGGACACCACGGAGAAGATCCATCTCCGGAACATATCACTCGGACAAGATCCATGTCCAGGGAAGATCCATCCCTCAATATCTGTGCGCTCACTGGGGGTGTAAAGACTCCGGAGGGGCTCCTATAAGCCCAAGCGCTATATAAAGCCAATGAAGGAATGATCCAAGGATCGCTGCAGTGTGCCGCCCGATTTCATAACTGTCTCAAAATCCGACTCTAGGCCTCGCTCCGTCAATACTTTCCAATCTCACTCACCATGGTCTCAGACATATATCTATAATTCGGCCCAAACAATGATAATATGAAAATAACTAACAATTTCTGAAATTAAGGCATGAGAATATAGGCTACAACAGGACTGAGTGCATAACAGTGAATAACCACAAATAGAGACAGCAACAATTGGCCATTCTGGTCTAAACACATTGGCGTGAAGCCTTAGCATTTACACTTATCATGATTTCTAATTTGTTCAAGGAAGTATCTACCTTCACAGTACCAATATCAGTATGAAACAACCCTTAGACAGTGCCATGGGATGAGCCAGGCCACAAACATTCGGTGAACGCTCGCATGCCCGTCACTTGGCAAGTGCGTCACCTTAATTAACATCAATTATGAGATAATTTGGGGTTTCGAACCCTCAGTTCCAAGGTTGAAGACGTTACTTACCTCAAAACCGGCTATAACACTACTCCACCGTGCCCCTGCCTCGAAATTCAGACTCCAAGCGCTCCAAATCTATCAACAATCAAATGTACATCATTACATTGTGCTAAGGAATGAATTCCAATCAAAATTTACCAAAAATACTCGAAATCTCGAAATTGGTCGAAATCCGGCCCCAGGCCCACGTCTCGGAACTCGATAAAATTTATACCACAAGAAACCTCGTCCTCCCACAAGTCTATACTTACCAAGAACACAGAAATCGGAGCCCAAATGGTCCTTCAAATCCCCATTTTTCACTCTCTCAAACCCAAGCCCTAACTACCCTTTTTTCCACTGTTTTCCCCAAAATTACACCCTAAATCCGACCTTTAATCGTATATTAATGAGTTTAGACTCCAAGAATCTTACCTCATCGAAGAACTAGTGAATTCCCTCTTCAAACCCCTTCAAAAAGCCTCAAACCCGTATGAAATAATGTGGAAGAAGACCAAAATTCGCAAAGGAGGGCTTTTATACTTTCTTCCCAGGCCTCATCGCACCTGCGACCTTTCCATCGCACCTGCGGCTTCGTAGGTGCGACATTTCCACCGCACCTGCGGTTTTCTCTTAAAACTCCAGACCTTGCACCTGCGACACATCCTACGCACCTGCGCCCTCGTAGGTGCGACCAACCCCATCGCACCTGCGGATTTCCGTAGTCCAGCCTGCCTCCGCACCTGCGATTCCATACTCCGCCCCTGCGACCTCGTAGGTGCGACAAAACAATCGCACTTGCGGAATTTCCACCTGCCCAGTCAACTCTCCGCACCTGCGAGCCCTTATACGCCCCTGTGGGTACGCATCTGCGACCCAACTTCCGCAAGTGCGGAAACATCAGTAGCAGCAGTTTCAGCTGTAATTTCTTAAGCTCAACTCTCCATCCAACACCCGAAATCAATCCCGAGCCCCTCGGGACCCCAACCAAACCTACCAACATGCCCTATATGGTTATTCAAACTTAGTCGAGCCTTTAAAACATAAAAAACAACATCAAACCTCTAAGAATTCCTCGGATTCAAGCCTATGAACATTGAAACTTCCAAATTCTACCAACGACGCCGAAACTATCCAAATCAACTCCGATAAACCTAAAAATTTGCAGACACATCCAAAATGACATAACAAACCTGTTTCAACTGTCTGAATTCAATTCCGACCCCGATAGCCTATTTTCCACTGCCGACCGGAAATCGCCAAAAACCAACTCTCGCCAATTCAAGCCTAATTCTACACCGGACATCATAAAAATATTCTGGACACACTCCTAAGTCCCAAATCACCTAACGAAGCTATCCGAACAATAAAATTAGCGTTCCAGAGTCGTTTACCAATAAGTCAACTCTTGGTTGACTTTTCCCCTTTTTTAAGGTTATTTTAAAGGCTGAATGACTAAACTCTCAATACAATAATTCTGATTAAAGCCTACCAACTCTAACACATCAATAACAGTATAACCAATGTATAACAAGTCTATAACAACAATTATAATGCAGGTTCTACGGAACGATAGACCGGGTCGTTACAGCATACCTGTTATGCGATCGCATAGTGCGTCACATAACCTCCTTCGCAAGAACCGTGGGGCAAGAATGAGATAACTATTCGGTCCGCATAACCAAAGTGCTATCGCATTCTGGGCCGCATAGTTGTCCTCAATTTGGACAGTAGCCTGTCCAGGTATGCGACCATTATGCGGTCCACATACACGTTATGCTATCGCATAGTTGTTTAACCAAAGAATGAGATTCCTTGACCAAAGCTATTTTAGGATAAACACGGGTTACTGATAATGGAGTGAATAATATAATGAATTAAGGAATAATAAGCGATATAAAATGCAGAAAAGTAAAGCCGTTTGTATTCGAGAATTCAGATGATCCTATAGATTACATTTCTTCCTTTTATATAGGGGTTTCCTAGTATAACGTTTGGTTCCTGTCATGATTGCTCATTAATGGCTAATTATTACATTAATGAGGTGTTACAAAGGATAACTGTAACTGTTGTATAGGAGTTATGTAACATATAAGTCATTAACTGTTTGATTCTCGAATCCGTCCGTAGCTTCGTCTGGGTTCACTGTGATCGTATCTCTTCTTTGTCATTAAGTTTCCCGTGGTTGATGAACTCGGGGGTCTATTGACCGTGCCTCTTTGTCATGTACCTCTTTATAGAATCAAGTCTATCTGTTGCGTTTTCCTTGGTCCACGTAGCTAGCTGAGTTGTCAAGTTCTTGCTTACGTGTGATACTCTTATTTACCAATACAGATAGTCCCCCACTTACTTGTTTAAGAATGTTTTTGTGAGAATTTTTTATTTGAACTTTCACAACATTTTACATGTGTTATGATTATCATCTACGACTCATGTTGCAACTGTTTTGTTTTAACAGATTTGATAATCACTTGTATTTCGCAACTGGTTTTCATAGGTAACAATTTTTTCGAGTTAATACAAGGAGATAACTGTTTTTCATTAGTAACAGTTTTTGTAAATGTTGGGTTTTTACCCATAACTATTTTTATTTGCAACAGTTTTATAACAAGTACAAGAGAAATGTATCATGATTCGTAACTGTTTTATTTGATAACATATTTGAGAATGAATACATGGGTTATGATCTTTCATCCGTAACTGTTTTATTTGAATAACAGTTTTCTACTTGAGTACAAAGATTTCGTAACTGCTTTTTGATTATAACAGTTTTTTGACTAAGCACAATGATGATGATCTTCTATCCCTAACTGTTTTTTGTCGCAACAGTTTTTGTATAAGTGTAAGATGTACATTTCTTCATCGTAGCTGATACTTTGCCTTTTAACCCAAACATGGTTCGAAGGTTTTTTAGAGTAGGCTTTGTAATTCTTGTGCTGGAGTCTTCAGTTCTTTTAGTTTTGCTCGTATCACTTGACTTGTTGGGTAAATGGTTCTTTTAGGCTCGAGCTTTTGACTTCTGGCAGTCTTTTTACTTCATCTTGGCATCCATAATGTATAGTCCCCCAAGTGTTTGAGCTTTAAATAATGAGATCTCGAGCACTTGATTGTTACTTCTTTGTGGTCCTTTCCCTGAAAAAGGAAAACATTCCGGACTCGAAGGTATATACTTTTTTAGATGATGTCTGCTTAACCCTTTAAAATATCCATTAGAAAGTGTAACCCTAGACCGGGAATTGTGTTATTTCCTCGCGTATTTGCACGTCTAATGTCATCATCTGGTGATGGGTTAGCTTTTTGCCTATCATCTAAAAAGTTAGTAAAATTTAAATATTCAAAGATAAAATCGAACATGCGATACCTGACCGGGGGTACTTCTTTTCCTTAGAAGTAGTATTTCTTCAGGTGGATGGCGTTCCAGCTCGTTGGTAGAATCCCGCCGTCCATGGCTTCCAACTCGTGCGCACCTTTCCCAGCTATGCCCTGGACCTTATAGGGTCCTTCCCAATTTGGATTCAATTTGCCAGCTCCTACCATCCGTATTAGAGCTGCTTCTCTTCGTGACTCGAGCAAGTCCAAATTGGTTTGGAGTTCGGCGTCATTTGTTTGCTCCGTAGCTGTTGTCACCCTCAAATTTGGTTCGCCGATTTCCACGGGTATTAATGCTTCTGAGCCATAAAAAAGTGCGAAAGGGGTTTCTCTCGTAGCTGTTTTTGACGTAGTTCTGTATGCCCATAATAGCGCTGGTAATTCGTCGGGCCAACTGCCTTTGGCTTTACCTAAGCGCTTCTTTATATTGTTGATAATGATTTTGTTCGTAGACTCAGCTTGTCCGTTAGCTACAGGATGATATGGTGTTGAAGAAATCCGTTTAATTTTCCAACTTTTGAAGAACTCCATGATTTGAGAGCCTATAAACTGTGGACCATTATCACTCACGATCTCTTTTGGAATTCCAAATCGGCATATTATGTTTCGCCATAAGAAACTTTTGACCTCCTTTTCCCACACTTGTTTGAATGCTTCCTCTTCGACCCATTTTGTGAAATAATCGGTAGCCACCAGAAGGAATCGTACCTGTCCTTTAGCTAGGGGAAGAGGTCCCACTATGTCCATTCCCCATTTCATAAAGGGTCATGGTGATATGATAGAATGTAATAGCTCCGCTGGTCTGTGCATATTATTGGCAAACCGGTTACACCTATCGCATTTTGAGATGAAATTATCCGCGTCTTCTTCCATCTTAGGCCAATAGTACCCTGCTCTGATTAGGGTTCTTACTAAAGACATTGCTCCTGCGTGATTTCCACAATATCCTTCGTGGACTTCTTTTATCACGAACTCCGTCTGATTAGGTCCGAGGCATTTAGCTAGGAGTCCCACGAACATTTTATGATACAACGTGTTATGTACAAGACAATATCTTGCTGCTTTGTGGCGAAGCGCTTGAGCTACTTTCTTGTTTTCAGGCACGGCACCACTCTGCAAAAAATTGAGAATTTCGTTTCTCCAATCCCAAGTTAAATTATTGAAAGATACCTCATTTCTGTCCTGGTCAATCGCTGAATGAAAGAAGTGGAAGGCAATAGTGTTGTCTTTATTGGTCACTTTTGTGACTGCCGCAAGGTTTGCTAACGCATCCGCTTCAACATTTTCCTCCCTGGGTATTTGTATTATTTTCCACGTTTTGAACTGACTTACAAGTTCTCGTGCCTTTCCTAAATATTGTTGCATTCGAGTTTCTCGAGCGATGTAAGTCCCCTGCATTTGGTTTACCACCAATTGAGAATCACTGTTGATCTCTATTTGTTTAATTGACAGCTCCCGTGCCAATTCTAAACCTGCAATAACAGCCTCGTACTCTGCTTCATTGTTAGTAATTGGATAACACTTAATCGCTTGTCGTATCTTTTCACCCGCGGGTGATGTCAGTACAATGCCTAATCTAGCTCCTTTTACATTAGAAGAGCCATCTGTAAATAGGGTCCATTGACCTTGGTTTACACCATTGAAGAGTTGTAACTCTTTTTCTACTTCAGGGGTAATATTGTTGCTAAAGTCAGCTAAAAAGTTCGCTAATATTTGTGATTTAATTGCCGTCCTAGGTTGATAAGTTATATCATCCTCAGTTAACTCTATTGCCCATTTGGCTAATCTTCTTGACAGTTCTTGTTTGTGCAGAATATTTCTTAAAGGATATGAAGTCACGACAGTGATTGGATGACATTGAAAATAAGGACGTAATTTTCTTGATGCCATCATTAAAGCTAAAACTAATTTTTCTAGATGTGGATATCTAGTTTCGGCATCTAACAGAGTCTTGCATACATAATAAATAGGGGATTGCTTACCTTTTTCTTCCCTTACCAGTACTGCACTTACGACAATTTCTGAAACAGCCAGGTAGATGTATAGTTTTTCTCCTTCTCTTGGCTTTGATAGCAACGGGAGTTTTGATAAGTAAATCTTCAAGTCTTTGAGTGCCTGCTGACATTCTTCAGTCGACTCGAACTGATTTTGCTTTTTAAGAGCTGAAAAGAATTTAAAGCTTTTCTCGGAAGATCTAGAAATAAATCTCCCTAAAGCTGCTATTCTTCTTGTTAATCTCTGAACTTCTTTTTATTCTTCAAAATTTCAGGTATTTCTTCTATAGCTTTTATTTTAGCCGGATGTACTTCTATTCCTCTATTAGATACAAGGAATCCCAGAAACTTACTAGATTGTACTCCGTAGGCACATTTGATAACCTCTATTTTAACCATTTCCTTGTTGGTTGTTGTCTTCATTGTTGTTGACGTTGTTGTTGTCATTGTTGTTGGAATTCTACATGATTTAAAGGATATCAGTTGGTAAACGTACTATGATTATCAGTTTCCCGGTAACGGAACCAATTTGTTTAACCAAAGAATGAGATTCCTTGACCAAAGCTATTTTAGGATAAACACGGGTTACTGATAATCGAGTGAATAATATAATGAATTAAGGAATAATAAGCGATATGGAATGCAAAAAAGTAAAGCCGTTTGTATTCGAGAATTCAGATGATCCTATGGGTTACATTTCTTCCCTTTATATAGGGGTTTCCTAGTATAACGTTTGGTTCCTGTCATGATTGCTCATTAATGGCTAATTATTATATTAATGAGGTGTTACAAAGGATAACCGTAACTGTTGTATAGGAATTACGTAACGTATAAGTCATTAACTGTTTGATTCTCGAATCTGTCCGTAGCTTCGTCTGGGTTCACTGTGACCGTATCTCTTCTTTGTCATTAAGTTTCCCGTGGTTGATGAACTCGGGGGTCTATTGACCGTGTCTCTTTGTCCCGTACCTCTTTACATAATCAAGTCTATCTGTTGCGTTTTCCTTGGTCCACGTAGCTAGTTGAGTTGTCAAGGTCTTGCTTACATGTGATACTCTTTTTTACCAATACAATAGTGCGTTGCATGACAACACAATTCTCGAAAATTTTGTTTTTCAAGTTTCAGGGTACTTTTAAGTCAAAATAGGCCTGTTTTAAGAGTTTCTACAGTTATAACAACATATGGACCTATTCAGGCATTATTCCAGACATAGAATTTTACGGGTCTTTACATCCTCCCCCACTTAAAATCATTCGTCCTCGAATGAGGATCGGAAAGTCATTTGGTTTTGAAAACACAATATGCCAACCCCCAATTTTCACTAACTCCGATATTTTCTGAAACATTCGCTAGAGTTTCCTCTGTAATTAGGCCTATCTACCTGTCATAGAGCCCCCGAAGCACATGTTCTTGACCAATTAAATGCTACATAATGCAGTTATTCTAACAACTTGTATATAATCTTGTTACCTCAACAACTTGCATATATTCAGTTACTTCCACATGCCATATACACTTCAATTAATCATTACCGATCTACACTTCTATTAATCATTTAACCATCGCACGAGTTTCACACAATTTCACTTACTCCAACAATTTGTACATAATTCAGTTAACACCACCACTTGCATATCATCTAACTACCACATGAATTGCACAAAATTTTAGCTTACTTCAAAGAGCTGCACATTACCCAAACAATCACAATGCTACACAAATATGGCACAACTTTGAGAGGTTGTAATAGTAAGGAAATTAGGAGAGTGAAGTGTTCTTGCACAAAATTAAACACAAAGGTGTATTCACTTAGAGATGGCAGTTCTCACGAACACTACTAGACTTATTCAAACAAATGGGGATATTTTTCTTTCATTTCATTCTCCGCTTCACACGTGGCTTCCCCGACTCGTTGACTTCACCACAACACTTTAACTGAAACAATTTCTTTGTTCCTCAACCTATAGACTTGCCTATCAATAATAGAAATCGGAACCTCTTCGTACGATAATTCTTCATTAACCTCAATAGTCTCAACTGGCACGATGGCAGATAGATCTCCAACCACTTTCTTCAACATAGACACATGGAATACCGGGTGCACTGATGACATTTCAGGGGGCAATTCCAACCTATATGCAACTTGACCTATCCTTTGAGCGATCCGATGCGGCCCGATATACCTATGGCTCAATTTCCTTTTCTTCCCAAACCGCATCACCCCTTTCATGGGAGATACCTTCAAGAATACCCAATCATCTACTTGAAACTCTAAATCCCTACGACGAACATCCGCATAGGATTTCTGATGACTTTGAGTAGTTTTCATCCTCTCTTGAATGACTCTAACTTTTCCCATAGCTTGGTGCACAAGATCTGGTCTTAACAATTCTGCCTCACCAACCTCAAACCATCCGATCGGAGACCTACATCTCCTCCCGTACAATGCCTTAAATGGGGCCATCTGAATACTAGCCTGGAAGCTGTTATTGTAAGCAAACTCTATAAGCAGAAAGTGATCATCCCAGCTACCCTTGAAATCCAAAACACAAGCCCGTAACATATCCTCAAGCGTCTGAATAGTCTGCTCCGCTTGACCATCAGTCTGCGGGTGGAAAGCTGTGCTGAGATTTACCTGAGTACCCAAACCTTGTTGAAATTTCCTCCAAAAGTTAGCTATGAACAGGGCCCCTCGATCTGAAATAGTAGAAACTGGAGTGCCATGAAGTCTGACTATTTCCTTGATATACAACTAAGCGTACTGTTCTGCAGTATCAGTGGACCTAACTGGTAAGAAATGGACTGATTTCGTGAGTCGATCCACTATACCCAAATTGAGTCGAACTTGCGATGAGTGCGCGGTAACCCTACCACGAAGTCCATATTGATCATTTCCCATATCCACATCGGTATTTCCATGAGCTGCGTCAACCCACCAGGCCTCTGATGCTCGGCCTTCACTTGCTGACAATTCGGACATCTAGCCACAAAGTCCGCCACACCCCTCTTCATACTACCCCACCAATAAATTTCCTTGAGATAGTAATACATTTTCGTAGAACCCGGGGGAACAGAATACCTGGAATTATGAGCCTCTTCCATTACCCTCTCCCGGAGATCATCCACATCTGGAACATATAGTCTCCCCTGACACCGCAAGACACCGTCATCATTTCTAAGTGAAAAAGCTTAAATCTTGTGATTTAAAATCGCTTCCCTCAATTGTATCAATGATGGGTCTCTGAATTGCTTTTCCTTAACTTCCGCTACAAGCGAGGACTCCGCTCCATAACGCACCATGACTTTCCCCTCACCTGAGGTCGAAAAACAGACCCCAAGACTGGCCAATCGATAAACCTCCCAAGCTAAAGGCCTCTGACCGGCCTCCAAATGTGCCAAGCTACCCATGAATTTCCGACTAAGAGCGTCGGCTACCACATTCGCCTTTCCTGGATGGTACAAAATACTCATATCGTAATCCTTGAGCAATTCTAACCACCCCCGCTGCCTTAAGTTCAACTCCTTCTGCTTGAATAAATACTGAATACTCTTGTTGTCTCTGAACACGTCCACATGGACCCCATAAAGATAATGCCTCCAAATTTTCAATGCAGACACAACCGCTGCGAGCTCCAAATCATGCGTCGGATAATTCTTCTCGTGATTCTTGAGATGCCTTAAAGCATACGATATAACTTTACCACATTGCATCAACACACACCCCAAACCAACTCTCGAAGCATCACAATAAACCACGAATCCCTCTAAGCCTTCTAGCAAGGTCAACACTGGTGCCAAAGGCAATCTCGACTTCAATTCCTGAAAACTCTTCTCATAAGCATCGGACCACTGAAACTTAACTGCTTTCTGCATCAACATAGTAAATGGGGAGGCGAGAGTAGAGAATACCTCCACAAACCTCCGATAATACCCAGGTAGACCCAAGAAACTGCGAATCTCCGTCGGGGTCGTTGATCTAGGCCAATCCTTTACCGATGCAATCTTTTGGGTATCAGCTTGAATCCCTTCCCTAGAAACAACATGGCCCAGAAAGGTGACTGATTCTAGCCAAAACTCACATTTTGAAAACTTTGCATACAATTGGTGCTGATAAAGAGTATGCAGAAACACCCTGAGGTGATTAACATGATCTCCCTGACTTCGCGAATAAACAAGGATATCATCAATGAAGACTATCACGAAGGAGTCTAGAAACGGCTTGAAAACCCGATTCATAAGATCCATAAAAGCTGCTGGGGCGTTGGTTAGCACAAAAGACATTACCAGAAATTCAAAGTGCCCATAACGAGTCCTAAAGGCGTTCTTAGGAATATCCTGCTCCCTGATCTTTAATTGGTGGTACCCTGACCTTAAATCAATCTTTGAAAAGAACCTAGCACCTTGTAACTGATCGAACAAATCATCTATCCGAGGCAGTGGATATTTATTCTTGATGGTGACCTTGTTGAGCTGCCGATAATAAATACACATTCGAAGCGATCCATCTTTCTTTTTGACAAAAAGAACCGGTGTGCCCCAAGGCGACACATTTGGCCGAATGAAACCCTTTTCTAATAGATCTTTCAATTTCTCCTTTAACTCTCTCAATTCTGCTGGCGCCATTCTGTAAGGTGGAATAGATATTGGTTGCGTATCTGGCAATACATCAATCCCGAAATCAATCTCTCTATCTGGCGGAATTCCAGGAAGCTCATCCAGAAACACTTCAAGAAACTCATTCACAACCGGCATGGACTCGGGAGCAGGCACCTCTGAAGTGGTGTCCGCAACCCAGACCAAATGATAGATTCATCCTTTCCTGATCATCTTGGAGGCTTTAAGATAGGAAATAAACCTTCCCTTTGGCACCACATCACCCCCTTTCCATTCAATAATGGGCTCGTTAAGAAATTCGAGTGTCATAATTCTGGTTCGGCAGTCGAGTTTAGCAAAGAACGAATAAAGCCAATCCATTCCTATGATTACATCAAAATCTAACATCTCCAACTCAATAAGATCGGCCGTGGTATCTCGACCACACACCGTAACAACACAATTCCTATAGACTCGCGTGGCCGTAATAGAATCACCAATCGGAGTCGACACTGAGAACGACTCATGAAGATGTTCGGATTCTATCCCAAAACTCGAAGAAATAAATGGAGTAACATATGACAAAGAGGACCCTGAATCAATAAGAGTATAAACATCAAGAAATTGGACAGTTAGAATACCTGTGACAACATCTGGAGAAGCCTCCGCACTTAGAAGACCACTCAAAGCATAGAACCGACTGGGTCCCCCTTGACCCCGTGCTCTACCCCTAGCTGCACCGCGCCCTGCTGGAGCTGGAGGGCGTGCTGAAGAACTAGACGACTGAGCAGTGCCCCTTCCTGTGCCCTAACTGGGCGCACGACAATCCCACTGGATATGACCTCTCACTCTGCATCTGTAGCATACAGGAATATCCAAGTAACATGGATCAGAATGCAACCTCCCACACTTAGGACATGGGGCCCTCCGCTGGTGCTGCCAAAACGACCTGACTGGTGGAACCTCCTGCTATCTGAACCAGGCCCAAAGCGACCTCCCTGCTGATAACTGTGCCCTGATAGTGGCGCACTGACTGAGAACTGAGCATAGGACAGAGATGGCCCTGATGACCCTCTCCCAAGGGTTAATTTCCCACCTCCAACTGAGCTCCCAGAGTTGCCCGCTGACCGGGCCCTACTACTACCCTCTCTCTCCATTCTTATTTTCAATTTCCGGGTCTCCGTAGCCTGGGAAAAACTCACAATCTTACCATAGTTCATATCTGAATGCAAAGCAGCTGTAGCAGCCTCATTCACAACCAAGGGACCAAGGCCCTGAACAAACCGACGAACTCTGGCCTCCATAGTCGACATCATGTGGGTAGCATACTTGGACAAGCACACAAACTCCATATGGTACTCCCACACACTCATGTGGCCCTGCTTAAGGACCTCAAACTCTGCAGCACAGGCTGCCATAACCTCGGCTGGAAAGAAATGATCCATGAAAGCGTCTACAAACTCGACCCACCTCGCTGGAGGGCTCCCCTCTCCACGGGAACTCTCCCACATCTCAAACCACGAATATGTTGCTCCCTTTAGATGATATGAAGCTAACTCAACTCCCTCTGTTTCAGTAGCCTTCATAACCCGGAGGGTCTTGTACATTTCATCTAAAAAATCTTGAGGATCGGCCTCTGGGTCGGTGCCTGTGAACTCTTGAGGGGCTAACCACAGAAACTGGTTGACCTTAGAACTTGAAGAATCCCCTTGCTCGCTAGAGGACGCAGGGGAAGCCTGTGATCTTTGGGCTTAGAAATCCACTAACTGAGTCAACATCTGGATAGCTCCCCTAAGGTCCCCTTTTAGAAATACTGGGACTGAGGAAGGATCACGAACATCAATAGGAGGGATTTCAGTATCTTCCCCTGGAGCAGGAATAGGAATAGACTGGCCTGGCACGGAGGAGTCAGGCAGATTCAAGGTCGGGGATTGGCCACACTTAGGGTGGCATTGGCCTCTAGGCCGAGTCGAGCTCTCTTCTTGGGCTCCATTTACTGAAAATTAGGACAATGCGTGAGTTAGATAAAGATATTCTCACCTTTCACTTCATCGCACGATACAGAGTAACAATGAAAGGGTATTTTCCTAAATGTCCATGCAGCCCCCTACTTATAGATGTGTTCGACAACACACCGATAAGAAGGGCTCTACTAGACACGGCTCCGAGACATCCTAGGAAACTTTTAAAATCTTAGGCTCTGATACCAAGTTTGTCACGCCCCAAAATCGAGGGACGAGACCGAGGCCTAACCAGATAAATCAAGTCAAGCGGACCTGGATTGCCTTTCCTGCCCAACGTATTACCCCATGTTCATAACGTACATTATTCCATATGAGTTAGCCAATTTAGAGTCAAAGTACACTTTACAACATAATTCCATTTTACTATTTTAGTTTTCAACAATTGATAATCCGGAATATACAAGCTACATAAAACATTTCTAATTCGCGATCCACAATTATGAATGAGTACAACTACCGCAAAAAATATACATGTACATATACATATACAACCCACACAGTGTCTACGAAGCCTCTAAGAGTTCTTAGGAGTTTTACATAACTTGCCGACAACAAGTCCCCGACTATACCTTTACAACATAAGCAAAAGAGGATAGTATAATCCACACGCGGCCCCGAGAGGAAGAGGGGCTCACTAAAACTGCTGAAGAGATGAAGAGGAGGCACCACTAACGGCGGGCTGAGCTACCTGCTATGGAACCACCTACATATATATAAAAGATGTAGTGCCCTGGGCAAAAGGGACGTTAGTACCGTGGAATAGTACTAGTATGTTTGAACAAACTTTACCCTAAGTACAATGAAGCAATACACAAATAAGAGACAGTTAATGGAACCAACAAGTATTGCAAAGAAACAGAAATAACCAAAATCAAGAGTTTGACAGATTCTCCTTTCAACACCACTATATTCAAGAGTTTCACAGATTCTCATTTCAACACCACCATATTCAATAGTTTCACAGCTTCTCATTTCAACACAACCACATTCAAGAGTTTCACAGCTCCTCATTTCAACACAACCACATTCCATCCTTATTACCTCGGCCAACCTTATTACCTCGGCCACCCTTATTACCTCGTCCACCCTTATTACCTCGCCCACCCTTATTACCTCGTCCACCCTTATCACCCCGTGTTGCGGCGTGCAACCCGACCCCACCAGACAATCATATTTCATAAGAACAATCACCAACAATTAAATCACAAGGATCTTCATTACAAGGAACACAAGTTCATATCAACAATTTGCTATGTGTACTCAAGGCACAATGACTCTCACAAAGCAGTAATTCATGTACACGGTGTTTCCATAATCGTTCAACTCAATTACATCATTTCACAATACCCTTTTTCATTACTTACCACACACGATTTTAGCCATTATATACATTCCCATACTTGGGCATATTTACATTCTTTCATTCATTAACACATACTTTCATATCGATACCCTCGAGCATTTTACGAGCTTTGCACATAACAAGATAGGCACAACAAATCACTTTTCACAATCTCAACTAGCATAGTAGTCAACAAGAAATTCAAGGAGTGAAGTATTATGCCTCAACACAATTGGACAGTTAATTCACATATTCTCAAACAAAGAACACATACCGTATGCTCGGACACCAACAAGAGGATTCTACAAAGGTTAAAGTTAGCCATACATACCTGGAGTCGAAGTTCCCTTCTAATTCCTATTCCCAAATCACCAGACCGTCAAGCCACGTCAATCTAATTCATAATGTACCACATTCATCTTAGAATTGGGAATCATGAACACAATTCGAACTCGCCTAGGCATTTATCGAATGCTATGAGACCCCTCAGATTACCAACCCCCTCTTTGTGATTATTTACTCTAACCCACTTATCGAACCATGAACACAATTCGAACTCGCATAGGCATTTATCGAATGCTATGAGACCCCTCAGATTACCAACCCCCTCTTTGTGATTATTTACTCTAACCCACTTCCCTTTACTAGATTGTGACAATAAATGGACGTGCATGCAAGGTTCTTCACTTTCATCTTCAAGAACCCATTTAGGGGAGTTCTACCATTAACCAAAAATATAGAAATTTAAGGGAAATGGGGTGGGGACTTACCTGTTAGAATGAAGAAGAAGATTACTCGAAATTCCCAAGCCTGAGTGATTTTGGAAAATTCAATTTGATGAAGAAGGATTTCTCTCTCAAGAACCCTCTCTCCCCTCTCTCTATGGTTTTCCAGAAATTCCTTAAAAATGAAGGGGAGGGGTGTTTTATTAAACAGGGGGTCGGGTTTTAATTTAGAAAATAGGAGCCCCGAAACAAAAATGTGGTCAGGAATGCGATCCTATGCGGTCCGCATTCCTGTCCATAGTTGGTCCTCAAATGGGCCAAAATTGGAAAATAATCTGCCCAGGTATGCGACCACTATGCGGTCCGCATACCTGTTATGCGATCGCATAGTGCGTCGCATAACCTCATACGCAAGAATCGTGGGGCAAGAATGCGACAACTATGCGGTCTGCATACCCAAAATGTGATCGCATTCTCGGCTGCATAGACTGTCCAGGTATGCGACCATTATGCGGTCTGTATACACGTTATGCGATCGCATAGTGCGTCGCATAAGAACACAATTCTGGAAAATTTTATTTTTCAAGTTTCGGGGTACTTTTTACTCAAAATAGGTCAATTGTAAGAGTTTCTAAAGTTATAACAACAGAGGGACCTATTCGGACATTATTCTGGACATAGAATTTTACGGGTCTTTACAGAGACGTGGGCTCGGGGGCCGAGTTTGAGCCAATTTTGGGATTTTGGTCTAATTTGATAGTTTTTTGTGTGGAATTCATTCCATTAGCGTATATTGATGGTAATATATTGATTTTGAATACATTCAGAGAATTTGGAGGCCAAGTCGAGAGGCAAGAGCATCGCGGGATAGAGATTTGATCGGTTTGAGGTAAGTAACGATTGTAAATCTAGTCCTGAGGATATGAAACCCTGAATTTCGTATTATGTTACTATTTTGAGGTGACGCACATGCTAGGTGACGGGCGTGTGGGCGTGCCCCGTAGGGGATTGTTAGTTGGTCCGTCTCGTAGCAACTGTAAAGTTGCATATTTTGTTGAAACTATATAATACTTATGTGTTTTAGAAGGAGTTTATGTAAATTGGGTTGAATGCCATGTTTGGGCCTCGAGTTAGTGTTGATTATACCCTTAGGGGCCTTTCTTACTACCCTCTCAATGTTTTCGATTGAAAATCTATACTCAGTCATGGTTATACAAGTTTACTGCATAACTTAGTTTTATTACTCTGTTTTGATGTATATAAATGTTGTTTTAGGTTGAGTTCCCTGTTTTTACTGAAAGCCTGAGTGGCTTGAGAGGTTTATTACTGAGTGAGGCCGAGGGCCTGATTTGTGAAGATATTTATGGGATTGGGCTGCACGCCACAACATGTTTGATATAGGTCGAGGTCCTAAGTGATTTATGTCATGACTTGACTTGATATAGCACTTGAGCTGAAGGATCCCCCCCCCAAAGTTTGTACACACCCTCAGTGAGCGCAGGTACTGATGAGTGCGAGTGCCGAGAGTCCAGTGTTGAGTGACTTGGAGGCATGAGTGATTGTAAGGTATGCCTGAGGGGCTGTTTACGAGTGACTGTGAGGTTGCTCGAGGGGCTGTATATGAGTGATGTTTTACCCGAGGGGCTGTTTATGATTTCATCATTTTTTCTCACCTTTGCATTGAGCCTCCGTTTGAAACTTGAAAAATATCTTTAACGATTTTTACTGGAACTAGGTTTAAACGAGATGATTTGATTCAAACACTGATTTTGAAAGCATGTTGCATTTTACTGAGATTTCATGATGTGGACTTTATATGATTTACTGCTCGTCACTACTGCTAAGTCTTTATTTACTGTTGTTACTTACTGAGTTGGCGTATTTACGTTACTCCCTGCACCTTGTGTGTAGATGCAGGTGTTTCTGGATGTGGTAGCAAGTGTTGATTCATCTGTCTCGGATCTATCAAAGTTGGCAAGGTAGCTGCCTAGCGATCGCTACCCTGATCTTCTCCCTCCTATCTTCCTATAGTTATTTCTAGTTGCTTTCCAGACTGTATTAGTCTCAGTATTTTTAGACAGATGTTATAGATGTTCATGACTAGTAACACCCGGTGTCGGGCATTTCTTTCCGCATTTTCTTTGATATGAATTTCTTATGAAAGTTTTATTGTTAAATAACTTGAAAGTTATCTTTGAAATGAAATATTATGTCATTTTTTGTAATGAGTCGGCTATCATAGTACCACGATAGGTGCCATCACGACATGGTAGTTGGGTCATGATAATTATGCTCTTGTGGGAAATGGTACATCTACCACATGTCATGCTCACATGCCATCAGGTGCTTTCAACATACAAGTTTAGGTCCAACCAACTACATTGATAAACAATATAGTGTTGCTGCATACTTAAACACCTATAGTGGAAAGTTGCAGCCAGTGGGTGCTGAGCATTATTGGCTGCCGGAACCATTTCAAATGGTGTGTTACAAGGAGTTTTTGCGTCAACGACATGTGCAAAAAAGAACATGTATATGGAACCAAATGGATGTTCGTGATATCGTTTATGCGCACAAATGTGGTATATGCTCGCAAACAGGACACGACCGTCGAAAAATGTCCTTCAGCTGGTTTGGGTGGCGGTGGTAATCCAGCTCTTGATGGGATTTCATCTAATGTGTCCAACTATCAAGGATACACGTAATGTTTTGTTTCTGTAATGTGGTTGTAAAAGTGTATGTACTTGTTTATTCTTGCAAAATGTATCAAATAAAATTATGTTTCCATTGCTGTTAAATCTTATTGATATTTGACATTTTCAGTTGAGTAAATTAATTAATTATCCCCTCCCGTTCATGTAATAAAAAATAGTATTGGATTAAAAAACCAAACTTATTAAGTTGACTTTCGAATTTCAATCTAAAATGATTAGAAAAATACACTATTAGAGAAGGAATATGTTTGATAAATATGTGAATATATGGCGCAGTTAAATACTGCGTTATGTGTGTTGTCTTGTCGACCTGAAAAGCTACCCCCTGCAAAATTGTTGTATTATATCCGAAAGAATCTTTAACACGCAAAGCTTAGCGTGGTTAAATACTATGTTATGTGTGAGCATAGCGCCATATGTGTGTTGTCTTGGCTATAAATAACTAGCGCATTCTAGTTATTTTCTGCGCTAACCATAACAAATAGAAAAAATTTCCATATAAGCATGGTTTTTTTCGCTTTAACAAATGTCTGAATGAATTTATGTACCAATGTGCTGTTGTGGAAAACGATGTATGGTGAACGACTGTTGGGAGGATAGTCATGTTGGGCGCAGATACTGGATGTGAGTAAATAAGTTTCGAGGCAACAACAGAAATTATTACAATTTTGACGTATGACTTGATGAACCCTGTAAGCAGAAATGCTACAAATGATCTTTGCAGTATCATCATGATATGAACAAAATATACAAATGTGATGGGATTGGTTACTAATGTTTTTACACTTATTTCGGCCTCTTGAGCCCATGTGATGACCCAAAGGGCCATCTTGTGTTTTAGGACTCTATTCTGCGCTCGTTAGCCTTAAAAATCTTATTTTTATTCACCTCGTTTTGCATGCATAGTCCGATCATAATTCGGAAAGGCTTTACGTGGTAAATTGAAGAAATAATAATTTTTGGCATTTAAAAGTGATTTTAGTTGACTTCGGTCAACGTTTTAAGTGAACAGACCCGAACCCGTATTTTGACGGTCCTGGTCTGTTCGTAGTAAAATATGGAATCTAGGCGTATGCCCGGAATCGAATTCCGAGATCCCTAGCCCGAGAAATAAATTTTTGACTAAAATTGAATTACAGAAAATTAATGATTTTAGAGAATTTGCTTAATGCTTGATTTTGATGGTATCCGATCCGTATTTTGGTTCCGGAGCCCGGTACAGGTCTGTTATGATTTATAAACCTTGTATGAGAAATTTGGTGAGAAACGAAACTGATTTGACGTGATATGGACCCTCGGGTGAGAAAATAGAAATTTTAAGTAGTCTTGAAAATTTTATGCGTTTGGTGCTAAATTCGTAGTTCGAGGTGTTATTTCGTCGATTTGATCACAGGTGCTCCTAAGGTACTGTTTAGGGTCTCGCCGATGAAGGGTATTATGAGGTTCGGGAAGAACGACAAGCTGTTCCCGAGGTTCATAGGTCCTTTCGAGGTATTGAGGCGAGTTGGAGAGATTGCTTATGAGCTCGCTTTACCTCCCAGTTTATCAGGGGTTCATCCGGTCTTTCATGTATCCATGCTCCGGAGGTACCACGCCGACTTCTCTCACGTGGTTGATTTCAGCACTATTCAGTTGGATGAGAAGTTGGGCTACGAGGAGGAGCCAGTTGCTATCATTGATAGGTAGGATCGCCAGTTGAGATCCAAGAGATTTTCTGCCGTAAAAGTCTAGTGGAGGGGCCAACCAGTCGAGGAAGCGACTTGGGAGTCCGAGGAGGACATGCGAAGCAGATATCCGCACTTATTCAGCACATCAGGTATGATTCTAGACCCGTTCGAGGACGAACGTTTGTTTAAGAGGTGGAGAATGTAACGACCCAACCGGTTGTTTTGCGTATTCAGACCCCGTTCCCCTGAATAAGACTTTCCGTAGTGTCTTATAGTGGTTTATGCCTTGCGGGGATGGGTGGTTCGGGATTCGGAAGTGTTTAGAGTGGTATAGGAAGCCTTTTTGGCCAAGTTTGACTTCGGTCATCATTTTGAGTAAACGACATCGGAATCGAGTTTTGACGGTTCAGATGGCTTCGTATGATGATTTCGGACTTGGGCGTATGTTCGGAATGGGTTTTGGATGACCCAGGAGCGTTTCGACGCTAAATAATGAAAATATAGTTTCCTTAAGTTCATAATTTGGTTTGGAATGCGTTTTTGTGTCATCGAGGTCCGAACGGAATTCCAAGACCGGGAATAGTTCCGTTACATCATTTATGACTTGCTTGCAAAATTTGGTGTCATTCCGAGTAGTATAGGTCGGTTCGGCGCATTGAAATCGAATTTAAGAACTTAAAGTTCTTAAGTTTGATTCAAGGGGTTTTTAGGTGTGATTTTGAGTTTTAGCGTTGCTTTGGATGTTCCGAAGGCTCGAGCGAGTCCGTAAAATGATTTAGGACCTGTTGGTATAATTGGACGGGGGCTCGAGTGGGCCCAGGTGCCTCCCGGGCACCAAACAAGGCTAAAAACCAGCAGCTTCAGCTGCTGGTGCACCAAATCTGGTGTGACCGCAGGTGCAATTGCCTAGTCGCAGGTGCGGCCCCAGGTGAGGAAGTCCATTCTCGCAGGTGGGGACAAGTTCTCGCAGGAGCGGAGCCGCAGGTGCGAGCTCCTCTCCGCAGGTGCGATCCCAGGTCCTCTTGTCCACTTCCGCAGGTGCGAAACTCCTCTCGCATGTGTGGTCCTCAAGCCACAGGTGCAAAATCACTGATGGAAGTGAGTTCTTTAAACACTGGACTTAACCATGTTTCACCCCATTTCTTCCACCATTGTCGACTTTGGGAGCTTGGGAGAGAGCCAAACGACCTAACTATTAGAGGTAAGTTATTTCCACTCGAATTTTTGTTTAATACATCAATTCTTAGGTAGATTAACACCCTAATTAGTGAAAATCAAGAATTCGGTAGTAACCTAGGTCTTTCGAGAAAATTTGGGGATTACCCGAAAATTAGCTATGAAATCAAGTAAAACTCATGTATTGACAATCCTTAGGTTATGGGTGAGTGTTTCCTTCATGAATTTTCAGGAAATCGAGCGTGCGGGCCCGGGGGTGAATTTAGGAATTTCTTCAAGAATGATGAATTTACTAATTAAATAGTAGAATTTCCATACTTTGAGCATAAATTGATGTATTTGTATAACATTTGGCTTGTTTCGAGTCCTCGGGTATAGAGTTCAGAGTTTCGGGCGCGTTCTTGACCCGGAAAGTAGGCTCGGCACGAGGTGAGTCTCCTTTCTAACCTTGTAATAGGGAATTTTCCCCATAGGTAATTATACATGATTTAACTGTCCTTATTTTTGGGGGCTACGCACGCACGAAGTGACGAGAGTCCGTGCGTAGCTACTATTATGCCATGTCAGGTAGTTTTAGGACTCACGAGCATGCTTTTATGTGCCTTACATGTACCCCTAAATGTATTTTGAGTTGCTTATTTCCCTTGAATTAGCATGAGAATATTAGGAAGTTACGTTCAAAATTTCAGATGCTTAAGTTCTTGTTTGCAAGTATAATCTCTATTGAATTCCTGGATTTTTCTGATAATTCTGTGTATGTATACGGGCACCCGCGTCGCATGTATGATTCGCGAGCGGGGTAGCCTTATTATTATGTCAAACGCGTCGCATGTTCGATTCGCGAGCGGCGTAATAGATGCATCTATGGTTCGAGCCATTCAACCCTCGGCAGTGCACATTATTTTTGCGACGCTTCGGCCGTACGCTTCGGCATACTATGTGCTGTATATTTTGATTGAGAGTCTTGTTGTCATCATATAAACTGCTTCATGTGAAAAGGAAAAGTTAGTTTATTTATTACTAGTGTGATTTGACATGCAGAGATAAATTGTAAATTTATACTTGATATTTTCATGTCTTGTGATTTCTGGAACTGCTATCCCTGCGTAGTCTTCATTCACTTATATTATTACATCTTGACCCTAGTAAGTATCACGTCGACCTCTCGTTACTATTTCTTCGAGATTAGACGAGATACTCACTGGGTACATATTTGTTTATATGTACTCATGCTACACTTCTGTACTTAATTGTACAGGTTCTAAGGCAGGTGCATCTGGTTATCTGATCGGACCGTGATCTTTAGAGCATACTTTGTACCCGACTCCACGGTGAGTTTCTCCCCTTGGCGTATCTCAACAGCACTTTGGAGTTGTCTTTTGTTATTTTTGTCTATTTCCTTCAGACAGTGGCACAGTTATTCTATCATATTTTGGATATTCTACTAGTCCGCCCGTAGACTTGTGACACTAGGTCCTGACACACGTAGTAGATATTACTCTCTTGGAACTATATATGTTATTTTCGGTCCTTTTGGTTGTGTTGATTTGAGTTGGCTATGTTATATGTGTTTTCATCTTACAATTCTTTAACCTTAAAAATGTGGCAAGTCTTGGAACAATTTATCAAGTAAGGAAATCCCGTTAGTAACACGAGTGTTGGCTTGCCTGACCCCGGCGTTGGGCGCCATCACGACCTAAGTTAGGATTTTGGGTCGTGACAATCCCGCAGGTGCGACCCATGCTTGGATTTAATTCTCTGAAGATGCAGACTCCTCCCCCCAGGAGCGGGACCGTAGAAGCGGAACCCCGTCCATAGGTGCGGCCCCAATGGCCCAATTCTTTTCCGGAGAAGCGGACGTCCTATCCGCATGTGCAGATGTGCATGTGCAACCAAAGCACCGCATGTGCGAAATTCGGGCAGTATGTTCATTTAATTCGGACTCCAGCCATTTTCTTCTTATTTTCATAAGGATAGGAGACCTAGGGCGATTTCTCAAAAGCAGTTTCTTCCCCAAATTAGAGGTAAGTGTTCCTTAACTTGTTTCTTTCAGTCTTTTACTTCTTTTTACAAGAATTCAACCTAAAATCTAGGAATTTCATGGTAGAAATTGGGGGTTTGGGGAGAATTAAGGATTTTTTGAGAAATTTGAAATTGGACCTCAATATGGGGTCGTATTTCAAAAATAATTACATATTCGGGCTCGGGGGTTAATGGGTAAATGAATTTTTGTCCGAACCTGAGTTTTGACCAAGCGGGCCCGGGGGCGATTTTTGACTTTGTTTGGGAAAATTCGGGAAATCTGTAATTATTCATTGAAGTTGATTCCTTTAGTGATAATTGATGGTATTAAGTTAATTATGACTAGATGCGGTTGGAGGTGAATTCTAGAGGAAAAGCGCTACTTGGGCAGTGAGTGGCATGCAGATCGAGGTAAGTGTTGTGTCTAACTTTGGCTTGAGGGATTAGGTATTATGTGCTTATTTTGCTATGTGTTTGGTTGTTGAGTACAATGTATAGGTGAAGTGACGAACACCTATGTGTTTTGTCGAGTAATAGCATGCGAGTGAATTCTATCCTTGTAAATTTTGTAGTCTTTAATCATATTATCCATGCTTAGTGTAGCCATTTGTAATGTTGGGTATCTATTCGGTTTTACCGAGATTTGGTAATTTTTGAATATTGGTTCAAGGTTTAGATTTATATTGTGATATTAACTATTGATGAAATACTGGTTTATTTGTGATATTTCTATCTATCCATTGTTATTGATTCATTGATTGGTGAGGAAGAGAGTAAAGCACGAAGGGTGATGTCGTGCCATGCATTATATCATATCGTGAGGAAGAGTGTAAAGCATGAAGGGTGATGACGTGCCATGTTTTGTGAGTGTTAATGCACGAAGGGTGATGTCGTGCCATGCTTTGTGAGTGATAAAGCACGAAGGGTGATGACGTGTTATATTATGAGAGGTTTAATACACTAAGGGTGATGTTGTGCTGTTCTATTTATTTATTTGTTGAGGTTGAGAGTAGAAGCACAAAGGGTGATACCGTGCAGTTTTTCCTTTGCAGTTTTATTTTCTTAATTAGTTTAAGGTTTATTGTTTAATTCTGTCTTATCATTGCTTCTCACTCCTTATAATGTAAACCCCATTGTATGTCCTCTTCTCATTAGTTTCTGCTCTATTTCTTTTATTATTGTTGTTGCCATTAGCATGATTATACTGTACATGTTATATGTGGGTGTCTTGTCCTAACCTCGCCACTACTTTGCCGAGGTTAGGCTCAACACTTACCAGTACATGGGGTCGGTTATACTGATACTGCACTCTGTACTTTCTGTGCAGATCCAGGTATCGGCCCGAGCTGATTATGAGATTTGTAGCTGGCTTCTAAGCAGGAGACCCAAGGTAGATCTGGCGACGTCCGTATATTCCAGGAGTCCCCTCCTATATGATCATTTACTATTTTTCTTTAGTTCATAACAGTTTTACACTTTTCTTTCAGCCAAATGCTTGTAGATAAATCATAGTAGTCT
Organism: Nicotiana undulata; assembly: GCA_005239495.1. NCBI lineage: Eukaryota > Viridiplantae > Streptophyta > Magnoliopsida > Solanales > Solanaceae > Nicotiana > Nicotiana undulata. The sequence continues at coordinate 11,810 of MDKH01221318.1, read as the reverse complement.
GTGAGTTGTGACTCCAGATCATGGGTAGTTAGATATATAAATATCATACGCGTAGTGTTATTATGCAATTTCGTTTCTTTACTAAAGTATCATATGCTGATTGTAGTGCATCTCCATAATTATTAATATTTCTATGTTGTAAATCTCTAATGTTGGCTTGTTAGGCACCATCACGGTCCCGACGGTGGGAATTCAGGTCGTGACAGTCCAAAAGAACCACACTTTGATTCTGGACTCGTCATTCGCCTCATCCTATGATCCTATCCCGGGGCCAAAAGATTTATTTTTGTGTTTCACGTATTCTCTATCCGCTTTGAAGCATCCGTTAATTTGGATTAGCACACGCAAGCCTACTAATGAGAAAGCACTTTCTATCAAAAAAAATAATATTATTTTCAGGATTCAAAATTGATAGTTAAAGATAGAGGAATACAATGTATATCATCACAACTCTTGATGGTATGGGAAAAAGAACTTGATGCGCCTTCTTGCTTTACTTTTAGGCAAAAAGGCCTCATGTCCACTTAAACTTGCACCGGATTGTCATGCCGGTAAATAAACTTTCAGAATTCCCACATGAACGATTCAACTTGAGAATAAGTGAACTAATAAATACCTCTGACCATTGAATCATAGTGCGTGCATTACATATTGACAAACATGGCAATCCAACAAAAGACCAATTAAAACCTACCACGTGTAAGGCTCGAAAACACACTAATCACCGACTATTTCCTATTCTTTTTTTTACTTAAAGACTCTAAGAACTCAATAGTTTCAGTCGTCTCTCTCTAACTAAACTCTACATTTTCAATCGTCTGGAATGAACCACCTAGGATTTTTTGCCTCCAAGATCATCTACACATTGGGTTTTTTTCTTTTAAGCTCGGATCCAAAACAAGAATTTGCTGGGTTTGTGTACCGTTGATTTCTCCTTCACAGAAAATGTAGAAGTCATTCAAGGTCTGGTTGTTGTCTTTCATGTTATTTCTAGTTTTTTCTTGTGTTATTGATGTTTTATATCATAGTATATGTTTTGTATGTATGCAGTGATTGTTTTATTACGGTTTAAAATTAAGGCTTTTTGGAATAACATACTGAATTTTTATTTTCTCTCGAAATTTTGTCGGTTCCATAGCTGATTAGGTTACAAAATTAGCTAGAGCTTTTTGTTTAACCAGAGAATTAGATTCTCTGCCAAAGCTATTTTAAGAAGAACACGGGTTTCTGATAACCAAAAGGATATGAAAATAATTGTATATAGATTTGTAAATAAAAAGCAGTAATGATGCGCAAAAGTAAGTATATTTCAATAGTGGTTCGAATGTGTCCTTACAAGTTATATTTTACTCCCTTTTATAGGGAATTTCTTAATATAACGTCTACTCTTTTAAGTGATTGAGCATTAATAGCTAAATAATGGCATTAATGTAACGTTACAATGGTTAATCGTAACTATCGCACGAAGATTGTGTAACGTTTGGCTCATTAATTGAAGATCTTCGAATCTGCCCTCTATTCTGCCTTCATTCATTCTGACCGTGTCTCTCCATCTCCTCAATCTGGTTGAGATTCTCGTATCTGATTACTTCGTGCGTATGCTGTTCCGTTCATCTTTGTCTCGTACCTCTTCATAAAGCCTCGTCCAGTTGTCATGTCTTCACTACTCAACATGGATTACTGAGTCATCATAATTAGTACACGTGTGAAGCTTATTTTTACCAATACAGATAGTCCCCCCCTCCCCCCCACTCGTACCATTGTATCCATCTCTGAATGTCTGTGTCGCTTGTCACTTCCATTTAATGCATGTGTCATGTGGCGTCCCCAAATTGGTTCTGCAATTATTCAGCGCCTTTTAGGGCTTTGGGCGGTTGCATCAGTCATGAAGTGACAGCTTCAATTATGACTTTCACATCACTATTTTTTTCATTTTTTGACGGTCGCCTTCGAGTATAAATACCCCTTTTCCTTTCTTTACTTTCACGAAAAACTTACAACCTTTTTTCTTTATTTGTAAATTCTTCATCTTCGTAAATATGCCTTCTTAAAACCAACAATCTAGAAAGGTCATCATTGTAGATGAATTGACTCCCTCTTCTGCTCCAACACGGAGTAGGAGAGGCGGTAGGCTTAGGAGCTTAAGTTCTGCTCCTTCCTGGGGTTCTTCTTCTTATTCTTCTCCCCCGCCATCTTCTAGGTCTAATATTCCTTCATCTTCTTCGGGAGCTAGAGCTTCTAGATCTTCATTAAGGAGTAGAGAACATAATGAACCACTTCGTGAGCGGAGAGTCGATGAGATTGTTCCCGCGGAGTTTTCTTTTGCCAAGGATAGTCAGGCTATGAGTGAGCAGCTTTCTTCAATGTCATCACATGACAGTGCTGACCTTTATCCTACCCAAATAACAGAGGGCTTAGTGTCTCTTGTACGCAAGGATTATTATTGGAGGCATGATTTCCTGTTGTTGTTCCTAACGATAACCAAAGGATAACCTCTTACAGGGCTGGGTACTCTTTTGTCTATACTTATCCCTTCATATTAGGATTAAAGCCTCCCATCGACTCTGTTATCATGGAGTTTTGTCGATTCTTCAAAGATTGTTTGGGAAAAGTCGGTCCTCTTGTTTGGCGAGTAGACGCGTACCTTAGGTATTTGGAAAATTTAGCTTCCGTATCCTTTACTTTTCATCATCTTATTCACCTCTATTCTCCGATGTTGTTCCGTCAAGGAGTGTTTACTCTCGCGGCTAGGAATAAAAGGGTGTTAGTTACTCCAGATGATGGCAAGGATAGAGGGTGGTATGTCCGATATGTTGTCGTCCCTACTGCAGGTTTAGTAGGTGAAGAAATCTCCCCTTCCCTGGGAAGTGGAACCTTGCACGTGAGTACAGTTTTGCTCACTTTACTTTTTTTTTATTTTCAATAAATTATCAGTACCGTGACTATTTCTTTTCCTTTGCAGCAACCATGGGAACCGTCGAGAATTTCTTCGATTTCCGTGATTGGGTAGAAAAACGTTTGTCAATCTCTCTTTTAGAAGAACGTTCGTAGAAGTACCTCTCTTTGAGGTTCGGTTGGAAAGTGAAGACGCACGGTAAGTGAAGGTTTTTGTTTTTACTTCTTCCCTTTTTGAGCTTTATCTGACCCCTTTTATTTGGTAGGGTTTCCTGCTCGTGGAATTTCTGTTGCGGCTGTGTCCGCTTCAAAGTTCTCCCTGGATAAGGCTCAGGAGATGATCGTTGGCTCCTCCTGATTGAAAAGTAAGACGAGTGGGTCCCGGAACTTAAAGGATGAAGAGGAAGAGGAGGGTTCGCTGATCCATAGGTCACGTAGGAGGATGATGGTCTCCGATGATGAGTCTGCGCCCGTTGTCGATCCTCCAATGCCTGAATCAGAACTTTCCGCTCCCGAAGATGCAACTCCCTCTCCTGTTCGTGAGTCCGTTGATCACCTGTTCCAACAAGGTTTTGGTACTGTCTTTGATGAAGCCCCACTTGCTGTTTTCTCTCCTCTTGCTCCCATTGCTATTTCTGCTCCCATTGCTGTTCCTACTCCCCAACCTACTTTTCCCGTAGCTCCTACACCCGCCCCCGCTTCCGTGTCTTCTACTGTTGAAGTAGGGTCTTCCAGCAGGGGAATGATGAAGAAAGTTACAATAGAGGTTCTTGTGGCGGGCAACCTCTTGAAAAGGTCGGGCCAGGCACATGTATGGTTAAATCCATTGATAGGCCCGACTGAGAAGTCTAAGCTGGAAAGCCACAGCTCCTTGACTTGGATGAACGAGATTGCGAACTCGTCCTTAAAGGTAAAACTTTCTCCTCCTTCGTATGTACTTGTATATTTTTACCGTATCTAATTTATATTTTATGTTATTTAATCTTATATGCACAGAATTAATGAAGAGAATCGTTCAAGTGGAGCAATCAGCGAATGACTTCCAAATCGAGGCTAACAATTGGAAGGAGCAGTACGAGAGTTTACAGCTTGACATGGAGGCAATGGAGGAGGAAAAGTGTACCTTGGAGCAGAGGGTTAGAGTTGTTGCAGCAGAACTGGAAATAGAGAAGGCGTCTTCAAACCAGGAAGGCAAGGACAAAAATATCTTGGAGTCTTCCTTTGTAGAGCAGCTTTCCCGTGCCACTAAAGAGATTAGGAGCCTAAAGGCCTTGTTGGATCAGAAAGAGGCTACGCTGGTGAACTTGTTCAATTGCTCACCCAAACCCAAGATGACCTCCGTATTTCTTCAGAGATGGTCCAGTTTCTAGAAAGGTCTCCTGCTCTTTTACAAGATTCTCATGATGCTGTCGTAGCAGAGAGAGATGAGCTAAGAGCTGAAATTGACTACGAGGCTCTTGAAGACAAAGCAGTCGTCGATGTTAGCTGGGCTTATTTAAATGCATGTCTTGACACATTGACGGAAATGGGCCAAGAGGGTTTTTACTTGGAAGTCGAAATTGCTAAAACTAGAGAGAAGATTGAGAAGTCTCAGCAAAGTCAGAATTTCTCTTCACCCGAAGTTGAGGTCCCTGCTGCTCGTGTCTCGCCATCTCAAGATGCTCCTCCTGCCAGTGAAGACAACCCCCCATCTAGTGAAAGAGTTTAAGGAACTTGGTTTTCTTTTTTTTTTTATTTGCAACAATTGGTGGTTACCCTCGGTCCCATTGGGGGTAAAGTTTGATCGTTTGTAAGTTCCCAAATGACAACTTAGGGGCAACCTATGTATAAACAGATCCGGCCTAGTAATACTTAGTTTTTTGCCGTAATATATCAATATTAATATTAACATGACTTTTGATTTCTTTGAGTTTTTGTTTCACTCTTAAGTCTTTGCATGCTTTCTTGAGGTTTTTGGTTTACCTCTTAGTTTTTGACTTTGCATTAAAAAATGCTTAGATCTTTCGTACCTTTTCGTAATAGGCACGATTTATAAAAGAGGGCCCTTTTTTGATCGACACTTAATGAAGATGACGTCTCAACTTCATAATGGTGTAAAATATACAAAAGAGAGATAGGAATTTCACATGTTTTTCTTAACAATGTTTTGAAGAAAGTTTTTGTATGATTTCGAACTTCCGTTACATTTTACATGTGTTTGTGTATCGTCCATAACCCTTTTGAAATTGTGTTTCTTACAACCGATTTGGCATGAACTTGTACTCGTAACTATTTTTCTTTTGCAACATTTTTTTCGAATTAATACAAGGGTATAATTGTTTTCATTTATAACACTTTTTTGAATAAATACAAGGATAATGCTTTTTCATTCATAATTGTTTTCATTTACAACAATATTTTTAATAAGTACAATGATGTGCTTTTTAATCTATAACTGATTTCATTTACAACAGTTTTTGAATAAGTACAAGGATGTGCATTTTTATCCATAACTAATATTCTGCCTTTAACCTGAATATTCGTTTACATTTACGAATATGTTTTTTGAAGGTTTCTGAATTAGGCTTTGTGTTTTTGTCTTTGGCTCTTTGATTTTGCTCATAGTACTTGACTTGTTGGAAAGATGGATCTTTAGGCTTGAGCTTTGACTTTTTTATAGTCTTCTCTGCTTCTTCTTTGCCTTCCATATTGTATAGTCCCCCAAGTGTTTGAGCTTTGAAGAATGAAATCTCGAGCACTTGACTATTCCTTCCTTGTGGTCCTTTCCCTGAAAAGGAAAAACATACGGGACTCGAAAGTATATAGTTTAGATGATGACTGCTTTACCCTTAAAAAACGTCCATCAGAAAGTTGTAACCCTAGACCGAAAATTCAGTTACTTCCTCGTGTCTATGCAGGTCTAATATCATCATCTGGTGATGGGTTAGCTTTTTTCCTATCATCTAAAACGGTTAGTATAACTTTAACTGTACAAAAGTAAAATCGAACGTAATGATACCTGACCGGGGGTATTCCTTTTACTCAGAAGTAATACTTCTTCAAATGAACAGCATTCCAACTGGTTGGTAAGATTCTGCCGTCCATAGTTTCCAGCTCATAAGCGCCTTTTCCAGCAATGCCACGGACTTTGTAAGGTCCTTCCCAATTTTGATTTAGCTTTCCTGCACCAGCTTCCTTCGTCGATTGGAAGACTTTTTTAAGAACGAAGTCCCCAATTTTGAAATATCTGAGGTGAGATTTTCTATTGTAATATCGCTCTATAATTTGTTTTTGGGCTGCGATACGTATAAGTGAGGCTTCCCTCCTTTGCTCGAGAAAATCCAGATTTGTTTTCAACTCGTCGTTGTTTGTTTCTTCCGTTGCTGTTATGAACCTCGTGCTTGGTTCACCGATTTCCACCGGTATTAAAGCTTCTGTACCATAAACAAGCGTGAATGGAGTTTCTCCCGTGGCTATTTTTGCAGTAGTTCTATAAGCCCATAATATTGTCGGTAGCTCGTCAGGCCAGTTTCCCTTTGCTTTTTCCAACCATTTCTTTAAGTTGTTGACGATGACTTTGTTTTATGACTCGGCTTGCCCATTATCCACGGGTGATATGGTGATGAAGTGATTCTTTTGATTTGCCAGCTTTCGGAAAATTCTGTGATTTGTGAGCCTTTGAATTGCGGTCCATTGTCAAACATGATCTCCTTTGGTATTCCAAAGAGGCATATTATGTGTCGCCATATGAAACTTTTCACTTCTTTTTCTCGCACCTGTTTAAAAGTGTCTGCCTGCACCCATTTTGTAAAATAATTAGTTAATTCGAGTAAGAATCGTACCTTTTCTTTAATTGGGGGAAGAGGTCCTACTATATCCATACCCCGTTTCATGAATGGCCATGGTGACACCACTTGGTGGAGTAACTCTGCTGGTCTATGCATATTGTTAGTATACCGTTGACATTTGTCGCATTTGGTACGAGCATTTTAGCCTCTTCTTCCATTTTAGGCCAATAGTACCCTGTTCTGATTAGGGTTTTGAATAAGGATCTTGGTCCTGCGTGGTTTCCACAATGTCCCTCATGTACATCCTTTATCACGTACTCCGTTTGAAGATTTGTAATTCTTTTTCCACTTCAGGGATTATGCTAGTATTAAAATCAGCGACGAAATCAGCTAGAATTTGAGACTTTATTGCAGTCCTAGGTTGATATATTATGTCATATTCGCTTAATTCTATTGCCCACTTAGCTAATATTCCTGATAACTCTTATTTATGAAAAATATTTCTCAGTGGATATAAGGTCACAACAGTAATTGGGTGACATTGAAAGTATGGTCTTAACTTTCTAGCTGCCATAATTAGAGCTAAGGCTAATTTTTCTAGATGAGGATATCTAGTTTCAGCATCTAATAAAGACTGGCTTACATAATAAATTGGAGATTGTTTACCTTTGTCTTCTCTTACTAGTACTACACTTACGACAATTTCTGCAACGGCAAGATAGGCATACAACCTTTCCCCCTCTTTCGGTTTAGACATCAACGGGGGTTTTGATATATAGGCCTTTAGATATTTGAGAGCCTGTTGGCATTCTTCAGTCCATTCGAACTGATTCTCCTTTTTTAGAACTGAAAAGAATTTAAAACTCTTCTCCGAAGACCTGGAGATAAATCTTCCTAAGGCTGCAATTTTTCATGTTAGTGTTTGAATTCCTTTTTTGCTCGTAAGTATACTAGGTATTTCATCAATAGCTTTAATCTGAGCAGTGTTTACTTCTATACCCCTATTTGATACAAGGAAACCCAAAAACGTACATGATTCAACGCCAAAGGTGCATTTTTCTGATTTAGTTTCATGTTATACTTGCGCAGTATTTCGAAGGTAATTGAAAGATGCTGGAAATGATCTTCCGCTTGTGTTGATTTCACTAGCATGTCATCAATTTATACTTCCATTGTTTTCCCCAGATGTTCCTGGAACATCATGGTCACTAGCCTTTGATATGTGGCTCCAGCATTTTTCAGGCCAAAAGGCATGACTTTGTAACAATAAGTCCCCCTGTTTGTAATAAAGGAAGTTTTTTCCTCGTCTGAGGGATCCATTTTTATCTGATTATAACAAGAATACGCATCTAGAAATCTTGACAATTCATGACCTACAGTGGCATCAATCATTTGATCTATGTGCGGTAATGTAAATGAGTCTTTAGGGCATGATTTATTCAAATTTGTATAAACTACGCATATTCTCCATTTACCATTCTTTTTGGGTACCACTACGGTATTAGCTAACCAATTAGGATATTTTACCTCGCGTATTGAACCAATTTTCAAGAGTTTTTGTACCTCTTCATCGATCACTTGGTTCTTGAATGGTCCTTGCTTTCTTTTCTTTTGCTTGACAGGTACGAAGGATGGATCTTCATTTAGTTTATGAGTCATCACTTCTGGAGGTATACCTGTCATATCTGAATGAGACCAAGCGAAACAATCTGAGGTAGCTTTTAGATATTCAGTTAACTTACCTCTTCTCGCGGGGCTTAGCCTCGTGCCTATATGAACGTTTTGCTCAGGCTCCTGCTCGAATAGTGGGATAGATTCGAGCTCCTCAGTAGTTGTTTTAATATGTTTGTCTTCTTCTAGCTCCTGAATGACATCGGGTCTGGAATCCACGTCCGTATGTTTTGATGTTTCCTTTGTGGTGATCTGCTTCACCTTCTCGTGGCTATCTTCTTTTGTACCTATTTGGGTGATTTCTTCGTCTTTTGAATTTTCCGCTACCTCTTTTTTGTTAGAGTGTACTACTGAATTTATATTCCTTGAGGTCTGCTGATCGCCTTGAATCTGTTGAATTCCCCATTTTGAAGGGAATTTAATTACCTGATGTAATGTAGATGGTATTGCTTCCATATCATGGATCCATGGTCTCCCCATGATTACGTTGTAAGCCATATCGGTATCAATGACTTGGAACTTCGTATTTTTGATTACTCCTTCTACGTAGGTACTAAGCTCAATTTCTCCTTTTGTTATGATTTTTGAGTTGTCAAACCCAGATAAGGCTCGTGCTTTAGGGATTACTTGATCCTCCATTATCATTTCTTCCACAACTCTCAACAAAATGATATTGACTGAGCTACCTGGATTAATCAACATTCTTTTGACGTTAGTGTCATGTATCAGTAAGGATATTACCATTGCGCCATTATGGGGAAGCAGCAATCCGTTGACATCTGCATCATCGAATGATATGTTGTCTGCTTCCATGGCTTCACGAATTCGCTTCCCATGTGTAATTGTGAATTTTGTTGTTCTTTTGCAAACTACTCCGTTCACCTCCTCTCGTCTGTGCATCACATTCATTGTTCTCTTTGGAGATGGTGGTTTTGGAGGCTCTTGCATGTTCTTCATATATGCTTGTTTACCTTTTTCACTAAATAGTTCTGTCAGATAGCCCTGTCTTAATAATTGTTCTACCTCACCCGGCAATAACCTGCAATTTGATGTTCTGTGTCCATAATCGCTATGGAACTCACACCAGAAGTCTGGATTCCTTCTGTTTGGATTCGATCTCATTTCCTTGGGACATTGAACTTTATCGCCCATGTTTCTCAGTACCCGTAATTAATTCAGAAGTACTTACATTGAAGTTCTAGTCTCCAATTCTTGTATTACCTCTATTTCGTTCATCTCGATCCTTTCTGGATCTTGATGAGGAAGAGCTCATATCTCTATTTGACAGTCTATATTCTGATCGTGCGTTTTCAAATATGGAACAAGTTTCTCATCCCGAAGGTCCCATATATGGATCGTACCTGTTCTTACCTGTTCTCTTTTCTGGTTCAAAGCAATTAGAACTTGTTCGATCTTGAGCTTTTGGTTGAGCAATGGTGTCTTCTTCTATTCGTAGCTTGGTGTTGTACCTGTTATAGACATCGTTCCATGTCATGGCTGGGAATTCTCTCAAGATTTCCTTGAGTCTTCTCGTGGCTTCTGAGCTTCTATCATTTAAATTTCTTGCAAACGACATTGCTACCCAATTGTCAGGTACCCTTGGTAGCAGCATTCTTTCTCGTTGAAACCTGTCTACAAACTCATGGAGCAACTCCGCGTCTCCTTGTTTTATTTTGAATATGTCTTCCATTCTTTTTTCGACTTTTTGTGCACCAGAATGTGCTTTTATAAAAGAATCTGCAAGCTCAGCAAAAGTGTCAATAGAATTTTGGGGTAGAAGAGAATAACATGTTAGTGCTCCTTTGGTGAGTGTCTCTCCGAACGTTTTGACCAATACTGATTCAATTTCTTGTTTAGTCAGATCATTACCTTTTACTCCTGTAGTAAAAGTAGTTACATAATCGCGTGGATCGGTTGTCCCGTCGTACTTGAGAATATCAGGCATTTTGAATTTCTTGGGAAAAGGTGTTACGCCCCGCAGTATTACGGTGATGTTACACTTCGCAGTATTAAGTTACGATGATGTTGCACCCTGAAGTATTGTACGTTAAAATTTCATTTTCAGCTAACCGATGTAAACTCGGAGATGAGATCATCTTGACGTTAAAGTACTTACGCTATTTATAGCAAGCGATAAATAAGTGTTATGAAGAATAAGAGGGTACACGGATTAGAGAAAACGAATTTTGTTGAAAGTGGTCAATTTGGAATAAAATACGGGTCGAGCGATAATACCCGATATTTATGGACTAGTGCCATACAAGGTACTACATGACCATGATAGTAAGGTGTACAAGGTATATTAAAAATGAGTAGTATTTTAAGTAACTTGAGATAATTCTTAATTATATGAATAATTGGGTAATTATTAACTTTTAGTGGGAGATTAACTTAACTAATTAAACATATCTGGATAAGCTTAAGTACTCCTCAAACGTGGCAGTAACATAACACTACTAAGTGACTCTTAACTTTTTTTTTTGCAAGGTGGAAACATTTAAGATGTCTTTATCTCATTTGATTAAGAATATAAGCATTCCTTAAGTTTAATTCTAACTTCCAGTTAAAGGAAATTTTATATATATTCCATTTAGTAAGTCTAATTTCTCATTTAAGATACCGTCCAAAAGGGGAAGTGTGGCTTTCAAATTTAACGTTTGAAATCTATGATACTTTACAAACAAAACATACAGGTAATGGACAAATAGAAGGGCAAAAGATTTAGAAAGCCTATTTATCTAATTTGATTATCATCTATTGACCTAGCACATCTTTACACTTTCATGCTCATTTTCGTTCAGTCTTTTGAGCATACCCAAAGCCGGTCTATCATAAGTGCGTACGAGAGCAATTCGTTCATGCTCATCAGGAAAATGTCTGTTAGCGCAACTTATAAGAAAATGTTCATTATCCGATTCAATCTATGTCAAGAGAATCGACCCAGGTATGTTAAGGCTATCCCTTCTTTCTTTTGGCATGATCTATACGACATGAACGAAACGAGAAAATGCACAACTTCCATAAAATACTCTATTCGTAGAAATGCTACAGATATGTATATTCTTATCCTTCCACGTGTCAAATTAATCTATCATATTTTCATGGGTCTCAGAAATATGTAAGTTGGTAAAGTTTATCTCATGATATTAATCAGAGGCATAATGGCCTTACCGAGAGATTTTATTGACATATTTCATATGCATTTCATGCACTTATACATGCATGTTAACCCATGACCAGATGGCGTTATATATGCGTATGTATGTATGTATATATATGTATATGGGATATGGGAAAGGTTATGGAGTTATATACGCACCACCACCAGATCAGCTGGTATATGATGATGATGTTGCCCACAGTGGCTGAAATATGATTCAAACGGCGTTATATATGCGCATATATGTATGTATCTTCAAACGGCGTTATATACGCGTATATATGTATGTATATGGGATATGGGAAAGGTTATGGCGT
>ML269409.1:11339-53116 GCA_005239495.1 Nicotiana undulata | reverse complement strand
AGCCTCACTCATATCATATCATCCTCACAATATAGGCCAGCAGCCTCACTCATATCATAACATCCTCACAATATAGGCCAGCAGCCTTACTTAGTCAGACACCCTCAATGTGCCCTTCAGGCCATAATATACCGGGTTCTCGACCCAAAACAATGTTTCATTTTCAAGAAGTAATATCAAAATACTATGAGTGTCAAAACAATTTCACAAAAAAGACTGTGTGAAAAATCATAACGTATCAGTGAGGAAAATAGTAAAACATAACCCCCGAAGGGTAAACAAGTCGACACTAGGCCCCAAACACGGCTTACAGCCCAAAACATATCATAATGTATACATACTAATTAAGCAAAGGCTTTAAAATCGGTTTTGCAACTCAATAGTCACATAAGTAGGAAAGATGTTTCCAAAGTTTCCACCTTTTCATTTCAAAACCTGTGAAAGGGAACATAGTCCGGGGTTTCATACCCTCAGGACAGGATTTAAAGACATTACTTACCTCAAACTAGCCCGAAAACTATTCTGCAATGCGCTTGCCTCTCGAATGAACCTCCGAAGGCTCAAAATCTACCAAGTTCAGATTTTTATCATCAATATATGCTTAAGGAATAAATTCCAAATGAAAAATATCGAATTTAGCTCAAAATCCGAATTCGGTCAAAACCCGACCCCCGGGCCCGCATCTCGAAACTCAGAAATTTTTACAGAAAAGTGTTCTTCATCTTCTCACGATTTCGTACATATAAAGAACACCAAAATCGGAGTTCGTTTGACCCCTCAAATCGACCCTTGAAGGTCTCATAATCTAATGCCCCAAAATCCTATTTTTCTACTGTTTTTCATGAATTAAAGGCTGAGATTATGGTCTTTAATCACCCATAAATGAGTTTTAATAATCAAATTACTTACCTCTATGATACCCAATGATTTTCTCCTTCAAAAATCGCCCAAAAAGCTCTCCTCCGCTCAACAATGGTGTAAAAGAGGGTTTAAGTCGCGGAAGGCTTATTATTTAACTGCCCAGTGATTTACTCTCTGCGATCACAGCCTTGGCCCTGCGATCGCACTGACCAATTCCCCCAGAGCTCCACGATCGCAACAAAGCTCACGCGATCGCGTTTTAATAGAACACCAACCCACGCGATCGTAGTCCGGCTCACGCGATCGAGAAGAACAACTGACCCCGCTCCCCACGCGCTTGGCTAACTCTACGCGATCGCAACTCAACCTACGCGATCACACTGCATTGGGCCCCTTTTACTCCGCGATCGCACCTCCCTTCTTGAGATCACATAGAAAAATCTGATCATGTCCATAATTAACTCTCTGCGATCGCACCACTTCACCCGCGATCGCAGTGAACAAAATCACTGTGCACAAAAACTAGAAAACGAGCAATTGTTCTAAGTCCAAATGAGTCCGTTAATCACCCGAAATCCATCCCGAGCCTCTCGGGACCCCAACCAAACTTACCAACATATCCCATAAAATCATTCAAACTTAGTTGCACTCTCAAAACACCAAAACTAACATCAAAACACCAAATTTACATCGGATTCAAGCTTGAATGATGTTATCCAAAATTCACCAATGATCCCGAAACTATCCAAATCAACTCCGATTGACCTGAAATTTTGCAGACAAGTCCAAAATGACATTACGAACTTGTTCCATCTTTTGGAATTCCATTACGACCCCGATAGCCTATTTTCCACTGCCGTCCGGAATTGCCAAAAACTAACTTTCATCAATTCAAGCCTTATTCTACACCGGACATCACAAAATTATTATGAACACACTCCTAAGTCCCAAATCACCTAACGAATCTATCCGAGCCATAAAATCCTCATTTCGAGGTCGTTTACCAATAAGTCAACTCTTAGTTGACTTTTCCCCATTTTAAGGCTATTTTCTTAAGGATTAAGTGCCTGAGTTCTCGTATAACCATTATGATTTCAATCCTATCAACTCTAACACATTAATAATAGAATAACCAATCTATAATAATTCAATAACAACAATTAAAATGCAGGTTTCACGTAACGACAGACCGGGTCGTTACACCTAGCCTCTATTGCTCGCTGTCCATGGCCGGTTTCTTTCATCCCTAAGGTCCTCAAGGGACTAGTTGGCTGTTCAATCACCCCTATGGCCCGTATTTACCGGCTAAGGCCACCTTGGCCGTCTGAGTAAGATCTTTCTATTTTTCCGGCTGGATTTATGACTTCTAAAATGGAATCTCTCTATCTCTGAGTTGTTTTTCTTTGAAACCCTAATTTTATCTCTTGACTCTCTAGATCTATAACAGATCTGTGAGTATTTTGAATTATTCTACTGTTCTCCATGAGAATCTTTCTAATTTAAAAAAAAAACGTCTATTCGTCTTCATAACTAGGTTTTCTTAACCCCTTTTCAAAATGATGTCTTCTCTGATTTTAAGTGTTATTTTGTAATCTTTATTATGTTTAAACGGTTTATTTAGGGTTTTCCCTTTTTCCTGATTAACTATGTTCAAACCCCTAATTTCTTGGCTTAGTTCTGGGTTCTGAGTCTGCCTATGCTGATTCGTTTGGTTTGTATGCATGTCTGTTTCTCACGAATATCTGTGATTTCTACCCCGTCATGCTCATTAGGGTTTCTGATTTGGCTTCTCCCACCTATATTAGGTTTATTTTGTTTATTGATAGAAATTTGTGATAATTTCCCCTAATCAATACTATTTTCTAGTTGAATCCCTGATTTTCCGTGATTTCTACCCTATTGTGGTTATACTATGTTTTATTCCATTCATTTACAGAAGTTTGTAGTGACTTCCTTTAATCAGTACCATTTTGTTTGAATCCCTAATTTTCTGTAATTGATACCCTTTACTGATCTCCCATTATTGATATTTTTACTGATTTTCGACCTCTAAGTTATTTTCTTGCCTTATTATATGGTTGACTATACTGTTAAGTGATCCTTATGTTATTTCCTTAATTAGAATCCTATGTACCTAGCCTTAATTGCCTACTCTATACATGTACCATGCTTGAATTATTTCCTTAGTTATATTCCATCCATATATGATCTCCTTCCTTATTTGTTACCTGTCTTTTACCGTTTGAAATTAACTCCCTTAATTAAGAGAGTACTTGCACTGATTTTACACTAACTGATTCTGAGTTCCATAATTATTATGCAATACTGATCCTTACCTTATTTTACCTAGCCTTCAAACTACTATATATATATATATATATATATATATATATGCACTCTCATTGACACAGACACGAACAAACATTAGTTCAAAACTCTCTCTCTCTCTCTCACTAAAAGCTCTTCTGCTCTCTCTCTCTCTCTCTCTCTCTCTCTCTCTCTCTCCCTTTCTACTTGCTATTTGCTACTACTGCTAAATTAGCTGGCTGCAAGCCAAGGCTAATTATTGTACTCTCTCTTGTTCTTCACTTTGTGTTTACTCTCCTTACTGGTATGTCCGGCTTTTGAATTCAAGTCCTCAAACCAATGTGTTTCCTACTGCTTCAGTTTATCATATCCCTAATATGTTTCTATCTATGGTTTTGCTGTTCAACATGTAGTTGGCCTGTTTACATTATTGCTTCATCTAACATGTTAGTTATGTCCTACCCCTATTAGGATCATTATACTTATTTATAAGTTACTCCCTTAGTGGTATGTTTCAAACTGACTATGTTCTGTCTATGCATGTTTAAATGTTCAACTGGTTGATTCCTATAGTTTCTGGTACAAACCTGTTTTTGTAAGCAATTTGTTATTCAGAACTGTTCTGATTATATGTTCAATTCTGTTTAATACCACTATGTCTTCTATTGTTTGTTCTGAAATTCATAATCCTATACTATGTTTACACCATTAGTTATCCCCAACCCAACTAGCTCCCTAAGCACTTGTGACTCCATGAAACCATTAGCAATTTTGAAACCCATGACCGATTGGCTTGAAACAACAAATAATGGGAAGGGAGAAAGCGATGGGAAATTTTTAACATAAGGAATGAGGTAAACAATAAAACAGAATTAAACAGTGATCAACAATAATTTTTGCAATAAAAATAGAAAAAGAACTTGCACAGCATCACCCTTCGTGCTTTTACTCTCAGCCTCACCAAATAATAAATAGGATACACGACATCACCCTTCGCGCTTTTACTCTCATCCTCACCAGATTATAATTAAGAATGCACGGCATCACCCTTCGTGCTTTTACTCTCAGCCTCACCAAATAATAAATAGGATACACGACATCACCCTTCGCGCTTTTACTCTCATCCTCACCAGATTATAATTAAGAATGCACGGCATCACCCTTCGTGCTTTACTCTCTCTTCCTCACAATATAGATAAATCATGCACAACATCACCCTTCGTGCTTTACACTCTTCCTCACAATATAAATAAATCATGCACGACATCACCCTTCGTGCTTACTCTTCCTCACAATATGAATAAATCATGCACTACATCACCCTTTGTTCTTTACACTCTTGCTCACAATATAAATAAATTGTCAATAACATATAAAGAGGAATTTCGCAAGGAAACAATATTTCATCATAGTTTCTAACACCGTTTGATATTTCAATCTCAACTTCAATGTTCATAAAGGGATTTAACAAGAAATCAATATTTCATCATAGTTTCTATCATCATTTATCATTTCAATCAACTCAATGTTCAGAATAATATCCATCTCGGTGGAACCGGATACACATCTTCTCATATTTTAATAATAACAAGAATCCCAAGAACTAACTTTCACTCGCATATTATGACCTGACCACAACGTATAGGTACTCGTAACCTCACCTATACATCGCGTTTAGCAATAAAACAAGTAGCAGGTATTCACATAACACCTATTCCCTCAAGCTAAGGTTAGACACAACACTTACCTCAATTCCGCAGGTCACTCATTGCTCAATTAAAGTTCTTCCTTTCGAATTCACCTCTAACACACTCGAATATTATCATAATTAGTTCAATATCATTAATTAATGCTAAAGGAACTAACTTTACTGAAAAATTATGGTTTTCCTAAATTTTCTAAAAAAAGTTAAAAACCGACCCCGGGCCCGCTTGGTCCAAACTCGGGGTTCAGACCAAATTCCGTTTACCCATTCACCCCCGAGCCCGAGTATGCAATTAGTTTATAAATCCGACCCGAATTCGAGGTCAAAATTTGATTTTTTCCAAAATTCCCTAATTCTACCCAAACCCCCAATTTCTACCATGAATCGTTTTGATTTTTGATTGAAAAATGATTAAAAACATCGGGTAATAGAAAGAGAAGAGTTTAGAATTGTTTACCAACACTTTGAGATGAACTTGTGTGAAGAAAATGCCTCTAGGTCTTTTTAGTTTGAAAATATAAAGAAAATAGGTTATGCCCGTGTTAAAATCTGTTATTAAATCGCTGGACAGGCCTTTATCGCATTCGCGATGGGCCTGTCGCGATCGCGGAGGGTCTGGCCCCATGGCCTTCGCGTTCGCAGTACAGAGGACGCGTTCGCAGTACAGAGGACGCGTTCGCGGAGCTTTTCTCCAGTTGGCCATCGCGATCGCGGCCCAATGGACGCGTTCGCATAGAAGAAGCGCAAGCCCCCTCCCCCAGGCCCATTACTCTCTGCGTTCGCGATAGCCTGGCCGCGTTCGCGAAGGGTAACCTCCCAGTGCTTCGCGTTCGCGGACTAGGTTATCCGTTCGCATAGCACAAAATGACCCCTAACTAAATTACTCTACGCGATCGCGTGTGAAGCTACGCGATCGCTATGAAGAATGCATCAGTGCACCAGAAACATGTCTATAGTAGTTATTTCGAAGTTCAAAACATACCGAAAGCTACCTGAAACTCACCCGAGCCCTCGAGGCTCTAAACCAAACATGCACACAAGTCTAAAAATATCATACGGACTTGCTCGTGCGATCAAATCATGAAAATAACATCTAAAACTATGAATTTAACCTCAAAACTCATGATTTTTCTCAAGAACACTCAAATTTCACTATTTCTCAACCGGACGTCCGAATCACGTCAAATTAACACCGATTCTCACCAAATATCACAAATAAGACTTAGATATCATAACAAACCTGTACCGGGCTCCGAAAATAAAATAGGGGCCCGATACTAACGAGTTCAAACATTAATTCATTTCTTTATTTTCTTAAAAATCCAGCATAACAATTTTCTTCAAAAGTTTATTTCTAAAGCTAGGGACCTCGGAATTCAATTCCAAGCATACGTCCAAGTCCCATATTTTACTTCGGACCTCTCGGGATCGTCGGAACACAGATCCGGGTCCGTTTACTCAAAATGTTGACCAACGTCAACTGAAACCAAATTTTAATTCCAAAAATTATTATTTCTCATATTTTCACATAAAAAGCTTTCCGGTTTCACGCTCGGATTGCGCATTCAAATCGAGGTAAATAAAATTAATCTTTTCTAAGGCTAATGAGCCTGGAATGGAGTCTTAATTCATAAGTGACCCTTTGGGTCATCACAACTCGTTGATGGGACATCTATGTCCTCCGATGCTTTATGGAGAATGGATAGGTTTATCAAGCTTTTCCCTGTTCATTTCAGTGGTGCCACTTCTGAGGACCCTCAGGAATACCTTGATAGCTGTCATGAGGTTCTTCAGGACATGGGTATCTTGGAGACCAGTGTGGTCGACTTTGCTGCTTTCCAGATGACTGGTTCTGCCAAGAAATGGTGGAGAGATTATCTATTGACTAGACCAAGTGGGTCACCCGATCTTACTTGCGACCAGTTTTCACACCTCTTCTTGGAGAAGTTTCCACTTATTACTACTAGAGAGGAGCGCTGCCATCATTTTGAGCGTCTCCAGCAGGGCAACATGACTGTTACGCAGTATGAGACCCGTTTCGTGGATTTAGCTCATCATGCTACTCTTTTTCTACCATAGAGAGGGAGAGGGTTAGGAGATTTATTGAGGGTTATGCTCAGCCTATCCGATTGGAGATATCTAAGGATATACGGAGCGAGGGATCTTTTCAGGATGCGTCCAATGTGGCTCGGCGAGTTGAGGTAGTTCTTGGATTGGGAGGTCAGGGGTCAGACAAGAGAACTCGCCATTCTGGTGGATTCAACGGTGCCTCATCTGGAGGCGGGGTTACTTTTAGCAGAGGACATTCTTCCAGGCCATTCCATTCAGTACTTCAGACGTCCCATGGTGCCCCAGGTGGTCGTGGCTCTTACTTGCCTTATTCTGATCAGCCATCCCTTATTAGTGCACCTCCTTTCCAGAGTTTTCAGGGTGGTTATACAGGTCTACAGGGTCAGTTTTTCGTCTAGCAGTCTTAGTAGCTGAAGTCTTGTTATACTTGTGGTGACCCGAGTCAGATTGATATATATTGCCCTCTCGCGTCGGGTAATTCTCAGTATCAGGGTTTTAGTGCTATAGTTCCAGCACAAGCTGCCGCACCACCTGCCCAGCCAGCCAGGGGTAGGGGTCAGGTAGCCAGAGGTAGGGGCCAGATTGTTAGAGGTGGAGGCCAGCCCGCTAGAGGTGGAGGTCTGCCGGTCAGAGGTCGTCCTAGAGACATGGTTCAGGTGGTGGGGCCCAACCTCGA
The DNA here is from genome assembly GCA_005239495.1 of Nicotiana undulata. Lineage (NCBI taxonomy): Eukaryota > Viridiplantae > Streptophyta > Magnoliopsida > Solanales > Solanaceae > Nicotiana > Nicotiana undulata. Next base: position 45,497 of record ML269409.1, on the reverse strand, counting down.
TTGTATGCATTTCTGGCCAAACCTGAGGTGGAGTCCTCCAATGTTGTTATCATAGGTACCATTTCAATTTGCAATAGAGATGCTTCAGTTCTGTTTGATCCGGGGTCTATTTACTCTTGTGTGTCATCTTATTTTGCTTCGTATTGGGTTATGCCCCGCGATTCCTTGAGCGTTCCTGTTTATGTGTCTACGCCTATAGGGGATGCTATTGTTGTAGATTGTGTGTATCATTCGTGTGTGGTCGTTATTGTGGGTCTTGAATCCAGTGTGGACCTTTTGCTCCTTGATATGGTTGGTTTTGATGTCATATTGGGTATGGATTGGCTGTCACCTTATTATGCCATCTTGGACTGTCACGCTAAGACAATGACATTAGCCTTTCCAGGATTGCCTCGATTAGAGTGGAAAGGGACTACTGGTTATTCTTCCAGCAGGGTGATTTCTTATACCAAGGCTCGTCGCATGGTCGAGAAGGGGTGTTTGGCTTATTTGACTCATGTTCGTGATTCTAATGTTGAGGTTTCTTCTATAGATTCGGTGCCTTTTGTCCGTGAGTTTCCCGAGGTGTTTCCTGCAGACCTGCCAGGGATGCCTCTCGACCGGAATATTGATTTCTACATTGATGTGGCTCCGGGCACTCATCCTATTTCTTTTCCTCCATACCGGATGGCCCCACCAGAGTTGAAAGAATTGAAAAAACAGTTGCAAGACTTGCTTGATAATGGCTTCATTAGGCCTAGTGTCTCTCCCTGGGGTGCACCAATTTTGTTAGTGAAGAAAAGAGATGGATCGATGAGGATGTGTATAGATTACCGGTAGTTGAACAAAGTCACTATCAAGAATAAGTATCCATTACCGAGAATTGATGATTTGTTCGATCAGCTACAGGGTGCCAGGGTGTTTTCGAAGATCGATTTGAGATCGGGCTACCATCAGTTGAAGATCAGGGCATCCGATGTCCCTAATATAGGTTTTTGGACGAGGTATGGGCACTATGAATTTCTGGTGATGTCTTTTGGCTTGACTAATGCCCCAACAACATTTATGGACTTGATGAATCGGCTTTTCAAGCCTTATATGGATTCCTTCGTAATTGTTCTCATTGATGACATTATAATATACCCCCACAGTCGGGAGCATGAGCAGCACCTCTGGATAGCGCTCCAGACTTTGAGGGATAGTCAGTTGTATGCTAAATTTTCAAAGTGTGAGTTCTGGTTGTTGTCGCGCCCCCTTTTTTAACTCCTCCTTTCAGATCGGTCAAGGTTCTTGACATTATTGGGACAACTCGTTTCCTTTTGGGAAATGGGTATGCAAGGAATCAGAGAGTCGCCACCTAACGAATTAAGGTGCGTTAGGGCACCTACTAAGGATCATTTACAAACATAGACTTGGATAACCAGAAATAGGGTAAGGGCTTGAAATTACTCCAAGGGGAAGGTGTTAGGCACCCCTCAGAGTCCACAATTGTAGTTCTCGGCCAAACAACTTTGTGAATTTAAGCAAGTAACAGATAGACAATTAAAGTTTAAACAAGTAAGGGTTTCGAGAGAATTCGCAGTCTAAGCACACATGTGAAAGTACACTTGAAAAGATTAAAGCCTAAAGATAAGGTTTTTGAAAGATTTATAGTCTAGATACATATGTAGGGGTGTATGGGAGTCCTAGGTTGTTTATCCTATAGGATCACATCTGTACAATGACCGGTAATCACTCCTCAGAAGAGGGGCTACACGTGGAATTAGCGCACCTGTCATCATATCCATATCTACCCTTCTCACCCCTTAACGGTTATTAAGTGCGTGTTATTTAGCGACCTCTATGCGTGCTGTTACCCGTCCCTTCTTAATGTTCCTGGAGGAATTTACGACCTCTACCTATGGGCGGTTCCAGACAGACCCCTAAGGTTTAAAGGAGAAAAATACTAAGGCGACAAGCAATAACACATAGGACTTCAACAAATAGTACAGGAGAGAGCAAATAAAAGGCTCAGGTTCACCTCCACATGTAATACATATAAGCAGCATGACTCAAACACAAATAAGGGCAGTAGAATCCTAGGACATGGTATCTAGGTGAGTATCAGAACACAAGAGATATGCAGATTCCTTTTATAACTCAGAAACACGGGCCTAACCAGTTTGCCTTATGATTTTAGACCTGTTAAGCATTAGGCAACATGCACAAAGAGGCAGATTTCCAGTTTTAGCAATTTTAATCACCTAAGGCTTGCCTAGGTGTAGGACAATGTATAATATGTTACCAGACTTATTAAAGAAAAATGTTACAAATAGTTGTACCTAAACATGCCGTTCTAGGTGTTGCAAAATACAAGATCATTGCTAGTTGTTTAGAACCAGAGTAAAACTATTTTTTATGTCATCCTTTATGCATCGGTAGTTAACTATGTAGTTGAACGAGTGAGACCCTAAACATGGTATCTAGTATGCACATACAAAATGCAGAGTGACTCGCATGCAAAATTCCTAGGCAGAGTTTTAGATACGCAACATGATTGCAGAGTTTCCTAGAGCAGGATTTCTTAATGCACAGAAAGTTACAGCTTTATTAGACATGATTTGCATGAGTAGCAGTTTAATGTTATCATTTACCCTCGGGACAGGATTTCTAAGTGATAGTGAGCATACCAAATGAGATGCTGAAACAATGTAAAAGACCTAAAGCATGATAGCTAATGTACATGTACAAGGCAGAGTGATTTATATGCAAAATTCTTAAAAGGAGGATTTCAAGATGCTCAGCAGGTTACAATATTAGACATGATCTCAAATTATGCATAAGTAACAGTTTGCGTCTATGTTGTCATTTATCCTAGAGACAGGATTAAATGATAAAACAGTAGTGCTAAAATGGAATGCTGAAAATAGTATACATAGAGCCTAGGGGGGCATGTCATCTAATGCATGATATGCTCTGCACATATGAGTCCTAAACAGGATTTCTGTTGCGCACAAAAGAAATGTAAACCTAGGAGCATGGTTTCTACCCTTTGATATCTATAACATGTATAGCTACCCTTCCCCTTTTCCCATTATCCATCCCCAATATCTGTTTACAATAAATTATTACAAACCATTATTGAATGAATTACATAAATAGATAAGAAAATAAGAAGTTATACTATAGGGAGCCTACCAAAAGGCCCAAATTTCCAAAGTTCCAATGCCAAGTGGTATTTCATAGCCTTTCACATAATCCGGGTGTGTCAGAGTTCCCTAAGGGCCTCAAGGGATCCCGGGCGGTGCTCACACCCAAATTTCTTAACCATGGTTGAGTAAGTGCAGTGTGGAAGAGCCAACTCTAATGTATCAGAGTTCAGAGGGATCTCGTAGGGATCCCAAAGCAGTCAAACATTAGAGGGGAAAAACTTAGATGTCTAAGAGTAGAGTGAGAGTGCTTGACATAGTTTGAAAAAGATTTGAGTAGGAAAATAGTTTAAACAAGAAAGACTGGTTTGAAAATGAGTTTTGAAAAATAGTAGAAGATTCTATTCAATAAAATAGTTTGAAAAGAGTAGGGCAGTCAGAACAAACAACATTCCAATCTCAGGATCAGAACATCAAATGTAGAACAAGAACTAAGACAAGTTCAGCAACCACAAACAGGGTAATGAGGAATTGGAGACAAGTATAGAGCATGTAAGTGTAAGCACACAGTAGGCAGAGTCATACATAGGTTCAGAATCCAAGAAATCCTTAGGGGATTCAAGGGTTTAAGGTACAACAGGTATTTCAGAACTACACAGAACAAAGCATTCATAAAGTACATGTTGTATTACCACAGAGAAGTTTAGACTAATAATTAGAGAAACATAATTGAAGTAGAATCTAAAAGGGGGATATAAACATGCTGAGTCTAAGAAAGGGAGCACATTCAGAAACATGCTAATAAGCAATTGAAATAGACACATTAGTTGCAAGTTGAACAACAGAACCATAAGTAAAAACAAACTAAGTACATGATGAATTGAAGTAGTAAAGGAATCATGTTGTTTTTGAGACTTGCATTGAAATGAGGACATACCAGTATAGGAAATAGTAAACACAGAATGAAGAGTAAGAGAGTAGAAAAATCAGCCTTGGCTTGCAGCCGGCTGACTTAGAATGATAGTAACTAACCAGAGAGAGAGAGAGAGAGAGAGAGAGAGAGAGAGAGAGAGAGAGCAGAAGAGAGTATTTGTAATTGTGAGAGAGTTTGAACAATGTGTTCGTGTGTTGTGCTAATGAAAGACTAAGGTACTTACAGTTTTGAAACATGAAGAAAATAAGGTAAAAATAATAGTTCAGCAGTATTTACAGAAGTATATATCAATTAGAATCAAATTAGTATAAGGACTTCCTTTAATTAAGGAGTCATACTCAAACGATAATAAGTAGGTTATAAAATAAGGAAAGGAATCATGTAAAGTTGATTATAACACATAAGGAAGTAGTATAAGTATGGCATAGGTATAGCACACGTAATAGAGACTAGATTCAGAATGTTATAATTAAGGAAAGACTTGAGAATCAGTTTAACAGTCTAGTCGACTATATAATAAGGTAAGGAAATGTTTTAAAAGGTCAAAATCAGTACAGAATATTACAAAAATCAGTGGAGGATCAATCACAAAGATTCAGGGATTCATAAATAGAAAATGGCATTGATTTAGCCTAACCATATGAGAATAAGAGTAATAAACATGTAATAGACAAAATTAGAACCCTAAGAAGACGAGTAGGGTAAAAATTAGGGATTCATATAGAGCATAGTCTAAATTAACAGAGTAGGCAGAATAAATAAAGAATCAGCAACATTGATGGACAAAATCAAAGAAAATCAGAGCTAGCACACATAATAGACAGGAGTAATCGAAATCAAAAACCATAACAGGCAAACATAGTGTAAAAATCATAGAATCATAGAATATTCACGAGAAACGAACACATATGCAAATTAATCGAACAAGTACTCACAATCACAGATGAAAAACCAAGAAAACTTAGGGCTTTAGCAAAGTAAATTAGACAAAAGGAGAAAAGCTCAAATAAACGCTCAAACATAATAAAATCATGGGATAATACTAAAAACAGAAAGAAAAACTGTTTTGAAACGGGGTTTAAGAACCCTAGTTTTGAAGATGAAAAGTCGTTCCAAGAAAATCGAAACTTTTAAGGAAAATCACAGAATAACTCGTAACACGCCCGGATCCATTACAGATCTAAAAAGAATCAAGGGCTAGTAGCTAGGGTTCCATGGAGATTACCCAAAGAGAAGGAGAAACGGCTTAGAACCACTGGTTCTAGCCGGAAATAGTAAAATCTTACTCGGACGACCATGGATGGCCGGAGAATGACATGCGAATCATGGGAGGTGAGTGGACCGCCTTCTAGTTCCCTTGAAGACCTCAAGGCAGTGATACCCGGCGTAGGAAGAGGGCCATGAAGCTAGGAGGGTGGTGAGACCACCATGGTGTCCGGCAAGGCGACGACAAGTGAGAGCTTAGGTTTGTAGAGAGAGTTGAGAGACATGAGAGATGTAACAGCGGGGGAGATGGAGTGAAATGAGAGGGGGGAAGGGTAGTCATTAGGGTTTAATTTAGGTAAGGGTGAATCTGGGCCGTTGATCAAAACTGATCAACGATCTAGATTAAACACAGGTTGGGCCGGGTATTTGATGAATGGGGCATGGGCTGTTTAATTGGGTTGGGGTCAGGTCTTAATTAGGCTAAAATTAAAATAAAAGTGTCTAGTTGTTAAATACCCAATTAAATTAACTAATATAATTTATAAAATAGCTGAATAATTGTAAAAAATGAAATTCATGCATGGAAAATAGTTAAAAAGGATTACTTAGTATTTTAAAATACCAATAATTAATTTCTGGATAAAAAATGGTATAAAATTATATGATTGGCTATAATTGCAAAGTTACTACAATTATAGCCAAAAGATACCAATTTGGCTAATTGCGAAATAATTTGGTCTTAGTAGTACCCAAAATAATACATTAAATCAAGAATGCTTTTTGAAATTATTTGTGATGCAATTTTGTAATTATTAATTGGAGGAAAATTATGGAAAAATATCAATTGCCATTGATACATGATTTTTGAAGCTATATATGCAATTTTAAAATATTTTGAGGAAAAATTGGGTATCAACAACTGCCCCTCTTTACCGGGGAAGGATGAAAGAGTTGTCGAGTAAAGGTATGATGGCCAATTTTGACTGAGCGAAACAGTTTGAGAGATTTAGGTCGCACCCTAGCTTCTGAGCTGCCTACATATCCCTAGGTTTATAGGAATCAGGCCGTATGTAGTTCCGGATCCATCAGCGAAGTATACCGGTGAAGTCATTTCAAGAACGGATGCAATATCTAGGGCTGGATAAATGAATGGTTAACAAGAATGGTTAGGTTTGATATGGCTAGGAGAACCGGAGTGGGATCGCTCCTGCTAAGACAGCCGTCGCTCGCCGGGTTACCTGAAAATAAAGTAATACAAGCGTATACTGTGCATAAATTTAAACATGATGCAAGTTCCCGTTGGACTATGAGCGTTGTCTTCGGACGGTTAAGGATGACGTCCTCATACCATGACGTCCTGGGCCATGAATTGTTTGATGAGAGATTCGCAGGCCATGAAATGACGTTCTCGGGCCATGACGATGGTGCCTCCGAACAATGACGCCTTTGAATAATGATATGCAAGATTGAGAGATCCTCTGGCCGTGACATGGTGTTCTGAGGCCATGAAGATGGTGCCTCCGAACAATGACGCCTTTGGACAAGTTGGCGATATTTCAGCCCATGAGATGCAATAGCATGATGCTGACAAGACAAAGCTTAGTCTTGCATTTTGGAGTGCAGAGCTTAGCCCGAAAGAGAATCGAAGTAAATAATGCTCGAGAAACAGTGCTTAGTCTCAGTGAAGCAGAGCTTAGCCTCATGCATGGTAGGAAGGCAGAGCTTAGACTTATGCAGAGGGAAGGCAGAAAGTTAGCCTTATGCAAATGGAGGTAGAGCTTAACCTCATGCATAATGGAGACAGAGCTTGGTCTCATGCAAATGGAAGGCAGAGCGTACCCTTATGCGGAGGGAAGGCAGAAAGTTAGCCTTATGCAAATGGAGGTAGAGCTTAACCTTATGCAGAATGGAGACAAAGCTTAGTATCATGCAAATGAAAGGCAAAGGATTAGCCTTATGCAGAAGAAGGCAGAAATTAGCCTTATGCAAGGGAAGGCAGAGATTAGCCTTATGCAATGGAAGGCAGAGATTAGCCTTGTGCAGAAGAATAAATAGCAAATGGTAGCAGGGTTTCTTAGCTGGTGGCGGATTTCGACATTGAGATTGTTGTGAGAATTGTGACTACGACGCTTGTTTATTCTTTGTTCCTGCATCCAAAGAAAAATCGTGAGTTTTGTAGATGGGGAAGGTTGGTTCGTATCCCTGCTGGCTTTGCTCGACTCGTTCTGCTTGGTCTGATGATCCTGTTTATATCATCGGGGGTAGCGTTCTCTAAACAGAGCTATTTTTGAAAGCAAGCATGCATGATTTGTAAAGACATAGTATAAAATATATTTTAAGAAATTTGAATGAACCGACGACCGTGACACAGTTCAAGACATTGCAACCTCTCATGCTACGGAATTTTGAGGGTCCTACTCAAAATTCTGCCCCAGTTTGATGGGTTGGCGACTCTGACTGTTGCACATGCGGCGATCGACTAAACTTGCTTCGGAATTTTGAGGGTCCTCCTAAAAATTCTATCCCAGTTTCCAATTGCGGGAAAAAATGAAATTTTATTGAATTGTGACCGAACCCATAGGGCTGCCTACGTATCCCCTCTTAAACGGGAATCAGGTCAGGTGTAATTCAATTTACATCATCGAGAAAGCATAAAGATTATACATAATAGCGTTTGACTGCATCTGAATTGATTGGTTTTGGCCAGACTTCTCCATCCATTTTTGCAAGTATAAGAGCTCCTCCTGTCAATACTCGGTGGACCATATACGGACCTTGACAGTTGGGAGAGAATTTCCCTTTGGCCTCCTCTTGATGTGGAAAGATCTTCTTCAACACCAGTTGCCCCGGTGTGAATTGTCTCGGCTTAACTTTCTTATTGAAAGCTCTGGACATTCTGTTCCGATAAAGTTTCCCATGACATACTGCATTCATTCTTTTTCCGTATATGAGGGCTAGTTGCTCATAACAACTCTTTACCCACTCTGCATCGCTGAGCTCAATTTATTGTATGATTCTTAATGAAGGGATCTCCACTTCGGCAGGAATAACAGCTTCCGTACCGTAAACCAACAAGTAAGGAGTTGCCCCAGTTAATGTAAAGACTGTGGTGCGGTATCCCACTAATGCAAATGATAACTTTTCATGCCACTGTTTGTGATTTTCTATCATCTTCCTTAGTATCTTCTTGATGTTCTTGTTGGCGGCTTCTACAACTCCATTCATCTAAGGTCTATATGCTGTAGAATTATTGTGCTTGATTTTGAAGGTCTCACACATAGCGTTCATCAGATCACTATTGAGATTGGAACCGTTGTCGGTGATGATTGATTCTGGAACTCCAAACCGACAAACAATACGGTCGCGGACAAAGTCTGCCACGACTTTCTTAGTCACTGCTTTGTAAGATGCTGCTTCGACCCACTTCGTTAAATAATCAATTGCTACCAAGATAAACATGTGTCCGTTGAAGGCGGTAGGCTCGATCGGTCCAATAACGTCCATTCCCCAGGCGGCGAACGGCCAATGCGAGCTTGTTACATTGAGCTCATTTGGGGGTACCTTTATCATATCTTCATGTACCTGACATCGGTATCGTTTTCGTACATACTGGATGCAATCCGTTTCCATGGTCATCCAAAAATAACCGGCCCTGAGTATCTTCTTAGCCAAGACAAAACCATTCATATGTGGGCCGCATGTCCCATCATGTATCTCTTCCAGTAGTTTAGAAGCTTCTTTTTCATCGACACATCTCAATAATCCCAAATTAGGATATCTCCGGTACAGGATTCCTCCACTATGAAAGAAGTTGTTGGACAATCTCCGAAGCGTGCGTTTCTGAATGTGATTTGCCCGCTCTGGGTACTCTCCCTTTGCCAAATACTCCTTGATGTCATGGAACCATAGTTTTTCGTCTGCTTCTTCTTCAACATGGGCATAGTAGGCCGGCTGGCTATGGATCTTCACCGGAATAGGGTCAATGAAGTTAATATCTGGATGTTGTATCATGGATGATAAAGTGGCCAATGCATCGACAAACGCGTTCTGAATTCTGGGGACGTGCCGGAATTCTATTTTTGTGAACCTGTTTCTCAATTCCTGCACATGGTGCAGATACGGCAGTATCTTGGAATTCTTGGTAACCCATTCTCCTTGTAATTGGTGTATTAGCAAATCTGAGTCACCAATTACCAGCAGCTCCTGAACATTCATGTCAATGGCCATGTTGAGCCCTAAGATGCAGGATTCATATTCTGCCATATTGTTGGTGCAGGGGAATATGAGTTTAGCGGATAAAGGATAATGTTGACTGGTTTCTGATACCAGGATGACTCCAATGCTGACTCCTTTGAAATTTGTTGCTCCATCAAAAAACATTCTCCAACCGTCATAGGATTCTGCAATATCTTCTCCTATGAATGACACTTCTTCATCGGGAAAATATGTTTTCAAGGGTTCGTATTCCCCGTCCGCGGGATTCTCAGCAAGATGGTCTGCCAATGCTTGTCCCTTGACTGCTTTCTGAGTCACATAGACAATGTCGAACTCACTCAGCAGGATTTGCCACTTTGCCAGCTTGCCGGTGGATATGGGCTTCTGAAAGATGTCTTTCAAGGGATCCATCCTTGATATTAGATGTGTTGTGTAGGCACAGAAGTAGTGTCTCAGCTTCTGAGCTACCCATGTTAGAGCACAACATGTACGTTCCAATAAAGAATACTGAGCCTCGTATGGAGTGAACTTCTTACTTAGATAATAAATGGCTTGTTCCTTTCTTCCTGTTTCGTCGTGCTACCCCAGAACGCAACCGAAGGCTCCATCTAATACTGCGAGGTAGAGTAGCAAATGTCTAGCTGGATCAGATGGTACCAAGACTGGCGGTGTTGACAAGTACTTCTTAATTCTGTCGAAGGCCTTTTGACAATCCTCGGTCCATTTGGTCGCAACATCTTTCTTCAGCATCTTGAAGATTGGTTCACATATGACCGTGGATTGAGCTATGAACTGGCTGATGTAGTTAAGGCGGCCTAGGAAACTCATCACATCCTTCTTGTTCCTCGTCGGTGGTAACTCTTGGATGGACTTGACCTTTGATGGATCCAATTCTATCCCTCGATGGCTGACGATGAACCCGAGAAATTTCCCTGCTGGAACCCTGAATGAACATTTTGTGGGGTTTAGTTTCAGATTGTATTTCTGCAACCTATTGAAGAACTTCCTCAAATCTGCTATGTGGTCGGTGGATTTCTTGGACTTGATAATGACATCGTCCACATATACCTCGATCTCTTTGTGTATCATATCGTGGAAGATAGTGGTCATAGCTCTCATATAGGTGGATCCAGTGTTCTTCAGGCCGAATGGCATCATCTTGTAGCAGTAAACTCCCCACGGCGTAATGAAAGTCGTTTTCTCAGCATCTTCCTCGTCCATCCAAATATGATGGTAACCAGCAAAGCAATCGTTCTAACGACTGAAGTTCATGCTTGGCGCAATTGTCAATCAGGATATGTATGTTTGGTAATGGGAAATCATCCTTCGGACTGGCCCGGTTGAGATACCGGTAGTCGACACATACTCTGACCTTCCCCTCCTTCTTAGGTACTGTCACGATGTTGGCTAACCATGTCGGATATTCAACCACTCGGAGGACCTTGGCATTGATTTGCTTGGTAACTTCCTCTTTGATTTTCAAACTCATGTTAGGCTTGAACTTTCTGAGCTTTTTCTTTACCGGCGGGCACATTGGATTGGTTGGTAATTTGTGAGCCATAATGTATGTACTTAGACCAGTCATGTCTTCGTACGACCATGCATATATATCTTCAAACTCTTTCAAAAACTGTGTATATTCCTCTTTCTTTGATGGTGACAAATGAATGCTGATGCGAGTTTCTTTGAAAATTTCTGAATCTCCCAAGTTGACGACCTCAGTTTCGTCCAGGTTGGACTTAAGTCTGTTCTCAAAATTCTCAACTTCTGTAATAATTTTGTCAGGTATGCTATCACCTTCTTCTTTTGAATCACTGTCCTTTTGTTGCGTTGTCTCGTTGCATGTCACAATCATTGGTTCATCATGATAAGTAATAGTAATGCTGTATAGATAAAGTAATGAGAAAAAATGATAATAATAAATATTGATTCACGAAAACATAAAAGTGCTTTTGATAAATTGAGTAAATGTTTTTAGAACATTGAAGATTTTATTGTAGAAATGAAAGATGCGGAAATGAAATCATTTAGCAAACAAAAAATAAACAATGCTTGTTCAGCCTTGCTACCCCGGGACTCGTCGGACCCTGGCTGTTCTGATAGTCCAATTCTTAAGGGATGATCCTTTGCTCACAGCTTGAATGGAAGGGCCTTCCTCATCCTCCTCTTCAACAATGACGCAACAGTCCATGCAATCATCTTCCAGGAATAGGTTTTTCAGGGATGCCAGTGCTTCTTCTTCCTCTGACCCCCATATAATATCGGCTTGCTGAAAGGTATGATCCAGATGCGGTATCGGCTGTTCCAATGGATAATAAGTACCGCGCCATGGTGGTGACCAGTTCTTGTACTCTTGCCATGTATACTTGTATCCCAGACCAAAAGTGGTTCCATGGCGCTTCAGCTGTATTGGCTTGGAAATCTCCTGAAGATTCTTACCGAGTCCTTTTCCAAGCTCGTATCCACTTCAGCTCAGTATGCTTGCGATCCTACTGTCCCACCATTTGTCTTTGTCTATTGCGTTGACTCGTTCAATATGGTGGTAGGTTTCTCCACCCAGCCTTCTTCTACCTTCAACCACCGGGATGGTTTGTCGACTATAGATAGGATTGCTTCCGTCCCCATGGATGATCACTTCCTGGTGGTTCCATTCAAATTTTACTGCCTGATGCAATGTGTATGCCACGGCCCCAGCGACATGTATCCATGGTCGTCCTAATAACAGGCTGTAGGATGCTGATATGTGTATCACCTGAAAATCAACTTCGAACCACGTAGGTCCTATTTGCAAACAAAGACTGATCTCACCGATGGTGGACCTTTGAGAACAATCGAAAGCTTTCACATTCATAGACCCTTCTCTTATCTCGTACAAACCCTTGCCCAATTTCTTAAGTGTCGTCAATGGGAAGATGTTGAGGCTGGATCCCTCGTCAATCAGAATCTTGGTGATGAAATAGTCCTCACATTACACAGTGATGTGCAGTGCTTTGTTGTGACTTAACCTTTCAGGTGGCAATTCATCCTCGTGAAAGGTGATCTTATTACTATCCAGCACTTGGCCTACCATGTTGGCCATTTCCCCGTAGGTGATTTTATTTGGCACATATGCTTCGTTCAGCACCTTCATCAAAGCATTTCTGTGCGTCTCTGAATTCTGTAGCAATGACAGAATGGATATCTGGGCTGGGGTTTTGTTCAACTGATCGATGACAGAGTATTCTTTGTCCTGCACCTTCCTCCAAAGATCATCAAGGCATGTCTCAATGATGGGTGGCATGTTGGAAGCCTGTTTGCTGGATTCTGCCAAGTGTTCAAGAGTATAGACCCTGCCGGTCCTTGTCATTCCATGTGCATCAGTAGCTTCTTCTATCTTGACTTTTCCTTTCCTTCTTGCCTCAGCTACATAATCCCATGGTACATCGTTGCTGTAAAAGGATGGCGTGGTTGACACTGCCACTATGATTGGTGCAGCTACTTTCACTTCGAACGGATATGGTGCCTTAGCAGGTGGCATAACTTCAACCTCGAACAACATAGGTGCGTCTGCAGGCAGTGCTGCTTCAAACTCAAATGGGACTGACGCCGTTACCTCAACATCTCCAGATGGCTAAATCTGCACTATGATAAGATTAAGAGTAACTGCTGGCTTTTTTGGGTCATCACCTTCTATGATCAACTCGATCGACCCCTCTAGGTCCCAATCTTTTTCTATCTCGATCATGCTGATGCCTCCACCCTTATGGTATGGGAGAGGATTGTTGCGGACATTGGGAGTAGATTCCTTTGCTAGAATGACCTTTGTCGATCAGAGATTGTATCTTATCTTTCAGTGAGCGGCATTCATCAATTGTGTGTCCCTTCATGCCGGAATGGTATGCACAGGTCTTATTTGGATTAACCCATTGAGAGGGGTTCTCAGGGGTCACAGTAGGGATAGGAGTGACGTAACCAACAACTTTCAGTCTTTCATATAGCTGGTCAATAGGCTCAGCGATGGCAGTGTATTGCTTGGGCGACTTGTAGTCAAAATTGGGTCGAGGTCTCGGGAAATATTGGCGAGCATGGGGTGATTGGTAGTGAGATGGTTGAGAGTTGTAGGTATGGTAAACATGAGCTGGTTGGGAATATCTAGGAGATTATGGCTGATAAGTAGGTGGGGGAGATGACTGATATGTTGGTGGAGGTGCTGACTGGTATGTGGGCGAGGGTGCTTGGTATGTTGGTGCTGGTTGATATGTGAGTGAGGGTGTTTGGTAGGTTTGATATTTCAGTGGGGATTTAGTTCTCTGTGCAACCATTACCTCTCCCACATCTCTTTTCTTGGACACGCCTCCAGATTGCAGGGCCTTGCTTGTAGCCTACAATGCTTCAAAATTTTTAACCATTCCGCTTTTTATCCCTTCCTCAATTCTCTCACCCAACTTGATAATGTCAGAGAATTTATGGTTCTCAATCACCATCAGCCACTCATAATACTGTGGGTCTTGTGCTCGGACAAAGAATTTGTTCATCTGTTCTTCGTCTAAGGCAGGCCTGACCTTAGCTGCTTCAGATCTCCAGTGAGTAGCATACTCGCGAAAAGTTTCTGTGGGCTTCTTCTTAAGATTCTGAATATAGAACACATCCGGAGTATTTTCCGTATTGAACCCGAACTGGTCCATGAAATCTGACGCCATACTCACCCAGTTGGACCACTTCTTGGGGTCTTGGCTGATGTACCAAGACAGAGCATCCCCTGTTAGGCTCCTCATGAACAGCTTCATGCGAATCTTCTTGTATTTTTTCACTCCCACCAATTTATCATAGTAGGTCCTCAGATGGACCCTCGGATCACCCGTACCGTCGAACATCTCTAACTTAGGAGGTTTGTAGCCCTCGGGTAGTTCGACATCGGGCTGTATGCAGAGATCTTCGTAATTCAGCCCTTCAACTCCTTTGCTTCCCTCAACACCTTGCACTCGCCTAGTCAGCTTCTTATGTTCTTCAACCAAATTCTTGATAAGCAAATCCTTCTCATTGGATTCAGGTGTGTATGAAATAGGTTGGGTTTAGTGTGGAAAAGTCTCCACATAGATGGGGTTGTTGTGATGGCCTGGTGCCTGGGTGTAAAGGTTGTCATTTGTGTAGTTTTGTAGCTCGGGGACGGGTAGTGGAGTATTTCTTGGAGTATGGCAAGCATTGTATTGTGGTGGAAGAATTTGATTCTTTGGTGGAGTGGTGTGGTGATGGGTTATGGGATGATTATGTTTGTTTGGGGTATTTTGAGGAGGTACGGGATTTTGGATGTTAGGATGGTTGACATCTGGAACACTGAGTGTAAAGTAAGTTTGCCAAATTTCGGACCTGCTCAAGATCCCCTTGGGGTTTCAACAACCTTTGCTCGAGTTGTGTCATAGCCTCGTTCTGAACCTAAATACCCTGACTGTCATCAACCTCTGTTCGTTCAATTGTATTCTCTTTCCTGATATTTCTCAAATCTTCCATTTTCCCTTTGCCTTTGCTTTTGCCTTTGGGAGGACTAGGAGGAGGAGAAAGCGGAGGGCCCCTGGATCTTGTATAATATGATGATCATTCCAGAATGCACGAACCAACCTTTGGGGAGGGGAATAAAGAAAAAAAAAAAAAAAAAAAAAAAAAAAAAAAAAAAAAAAAAAAAGGTAGCCAAGTCAGTGAGGATTATGAAAAAGTATTGCGGTATTTAAACACATAGTGCGGGAATATAAAAGCGCGTCCTAATTTGGGAGCCTCATTGTGCCCGAGGTAGGCCAAGTGACAAATTGATTTGGAGAACTTGGATGCCAAAAATGCCTCATTTCATTAATGTAAAGATAGACGGATCCAAAACGACACTAAGATAATAAGCAGGAAATAAAGTCACTAATGGCCATTGACCTTATTACATTGATAAAACGAAAAAGGAAATCCTATCTTACTTGGTCCCAGAAGGACCTTCCCCATATTCGGCATCCTTGATCCCATCGAACAGGTTCCCCAGCTCGCGCAGTCCTAGCGGTAGGTATGCTCTGGCCAGATGTCCACCTTCATTCCCCTCAACTTTCTGACAGTTTTCAACCCTCTTGATAATCTTACCTTCCAACTCGACTATGCCTTGCTCCAAGTATTCCAACTTCTTGTTGGAACGGACGGCCATGTCTTTCCATTCTTCAATCGATATCTTGTTGTTTTCATGTATCTCACGATGCTCACTTTCGCACTCATGAACCCTCTTGCGCAACCGATTGTACTTGACCTGAGCTTCGGCACTCTCATCTATGATTCTGTGACCTCGGCCGGTCCCTGGCCTGATCAACCCATCCAAGTCGTCTTCTAACCATCCCCAATAGAAAGGTGCGCAGCATGCGTGATACCTGTCTGGTTCAATTGTGTTCCTTTCCATTATGATCTTGCAGTGCCACATATGTTGGGTTTGGCACTTGTAGGGCATGTCATCATCCAAAAAGTCAGCTCAGAAATGGCTCATCTTGTCGACCCTTGGTACAATTTGCTTTCTGCCTGCTTTCCTCATAACCCGTAGAGGAATGTAAGGATATATTCCTCTCAGCTCGATTAGCACCAGGTGTGGTGCGTCCCTGGACCTGACGATGAATTCGTCTATTAGAAACCACTCGAACATCCACTGTATCTGTTCCTCATTCAGATTATCAAAGAACTCTACCCATTCCTTGGCAGTCTCGGGCTTAGCAAATCTATCGGGAATATATGTCATTCGCTTGGGGTGGTGTAAAGCGATATGGTCGTTCCATGCCCTTCGCGGAAATTCCTGCTGGTACTGACCCTTTTGGAGATGTTCTAAGAGCCACAGTTGTAGTAACAAGTTGCAACCCTCGAAGTGTTTAGCTCCTCTTTGACAACGTTTGAGAGCTCGATAAATGTATGCTATGATCATTGGGACAATCTAAAGGCTTGCCCGTCAATTCCCTCCATCAAAGTCTTGGTTACCATAGCTATCCTAGTGTGAATCTTTTCCTTCTTTGTTGGAAACACGATTAACCCCAGGAAGCAAACAATGAAGACAAATACCCTACGGTGAATATGTCCCAAGGATGTAATGGCAAATTCGTCATGGTAGGTATAATATGATTTACTGTGACCGTACCTTTCATATAAGTACTCGAATGGTATGTATGACCGCTTCAAGCATTCTAACTCAGTGTTCTTCTTTAGACCCATCATTTTCAGAAAACCCTTGCCTGTGCGGTTTTCAGGTACCAATAATCCAAGGGTTTCACAGACTAACCCAGTTAGTACTCCTATTTCCTCTAGAAACGGTGTCATTTGAATATCCCCAAAATGAAAGACGGCTCTTTCGTTATCCCAGAATAAGGTGCAGCCTCGATCAACATGTTGTTGGGTTGGATGTCTAGGAGAGACGGTAAGTTACCCAAGTATTTCTTGACAAGTTTCTTATCGCTAGAGTGAAGATCCTCCCACCAATTTAGGATCTTTGGGTGGATATTGTTGACCATGCCGAATCTAGGGACCTCGTACCTCATGTTTCTGCAAGACAAACATAGTTAGGCCCTTACCCCCACCAGATTCGACTATTTATACATTACGATTAACATACAAGCATTTATTTCTCCAAATAAATGCACAAAATGTGATGATGCCCGTTGGGATTATAAAAAAACCCGGTGGACTTTGGACAAGGCTATCTTAAAGGGTCATTGTGTGGACAACACATTAACCCAGCTAGGTTTGACCATGATGGATGTACAATATAAAAGAGTAAAGTTTCTATGGGGTTTTAGACTGGTACCCTTGAGCGGACAACTCAAGGGGGAAGGCACGAAACCGTCGACTTCACCGCTGATCGACTAGTTTTACCGCAAATAAGCCTTTCCAAATTTAGGGGTGATATAAAATAGTAAGGGCACAACCACTCATCAAGCGTTGCTATAGGATTTGTATTGGCATGAGTGGAGTATGATGTTGAGCATGATTATGCAATAAATAAGCAGTAAAGGCATGTAGTCATGTATTTGCACGTTGTGAAAGCAGTAAATACGACAGTTGTAATCGAAAGCGATTAGAAAGAAAAACAAGGAAACATGTTAGTTGCTTTGAGAAAGGTCAAATACTTGAAAGAAATGAACAGTTAATTGCACATAAAAGGCGAAAGGGAAGATGCGCAAATTCACAAAGTAGTTTGACAATGGTAAAAGCCTAAAAATCCCCAGGGGAGTCGCCATGCTGTCACGCCTCCTTTCGGATCGGTCAGGGTTCTTGACATTATTGGGACAACAAGTTTCCTTTTGGGAAAGGGGTATGCAAGGAATCAGAGAGTCTCCACCTAACGAATTAAGGTGCGTTAGGGCACCTACTAAGGGTCATTTACAAACATAGACTTGGATAACCAGAGATAGGGTAAGGGCTTGAAATTACTTCAAGGGGAAGGTGTTAGGCACCCCTCAGAGTCCACAATTATGGTTCCCGGCCAAACAACTTTGTGAATTTAAGAAAGTAACAGATAGGATATTAAAGTTTAAAAAAGTAAGGGTTTTGAGAGAATTCGCAGTCTAAGCACACATGTGAAAGTACACTTGAAAAGATTAAAGCCTAAAGATAAGGTTTTTGAAAGATTTAGTCTTGTTACATATGTAGGGGTGTAGGGGAGTCCTAGGTTGTTTATCCTATAAGATCACATCAGTAAAATGCCTGGTAATCACTCCTCAGAAAAGGGTCTACACGTGGCATTAGCGCACCGGTCATCATATCCATATATACCCTTCTCACCCCTTAACGGTTATTAAGCGCATGTTATTTAGCGACCTTTATGCGTGATGTTACTCGTCCCTTTTTAATGGTCCTGGAGGAATTTAGGACCTCTACCTATGGGCGGTTCTAGACAGACCCCTAAGGTTTAAAGGAGAAAAATACTAAGGCGACAAGCAATAACACATAGGACTTCAGCAAATAGTACAGGAAAGAACAGATAAAAGGCTCAGGTTCACCTCCACATATAATACATATAAGAAACATGACTCAAACACAAATAAAGGCAGTAGAATCCTAGGACATGGTATCTAGGTGAGTATCAGAACACAAGAGATATGAAGATTCCTTTTATAACTCAGAAACATGGGCCTAACCAGTTTGCCTACTGATTTTAGACCTGTTAAGCATTAGGAAGCATGCACAAAGAGGCAGATTTCCAGATTTAGCGATTTTAATCACCTAAGGCTTGCCTAGGCGTAGGACAATGTGTAATATGTTACCAGACTTATTAAAGAGAATTATTACAAATAGTTGTACCTAAACATGTTGTTCTAGGTGTTGCAAAATACAGGATCATTGCCAGTTGTTTAGAAACAGAGTAAAACTATTTTTTATGTCATCCTTTATGCATCAGTAGTTAACTAGGTGTAGTTGAACGAGCATAATATCTAGTATGCACATATAGAATGCAGAGTGACTCGCATGCGAAATTCCCAGACAGAGTTTTAGAAACGCAGCATGATTGCAGAGTTTACTAGAGAAGGATTTCTAAATGCACAGAAAGTTATAGCTTTATTAGACATGATTTTCATGAGTAGCAGTTTAATGTTATCATTTGCCCTAGGGATAGGATTTCTAAGTGATAGTGATGTGATGACCCAAAAGGTCATCCTGTATAAATATAGCTAAATCTGAGTTCTGAGGCCCCGAAAGCCTCCGTTAATTTCACCTTGATATGCGTGCGCATCCCGGGCAGGTAGCCGGGAAGCTTTTATGTGAAAACATGATGAAAAATGAAATTTCTAATAATTAATTAATTAAAGTTGACTTTGGCCAACATTTTTGGTAAACGGACCCGGACTCGTGATTTGACGGTTCCGGAGGGTCCGTAGGAAAATATGGGACTCGGGCGTATGCCCGTAATCAAATTCTGAGGTCCCAAGCCCGAGAAATGAATTTTTAAAAAAAATTATTTTCTGAAAATAATAAAGGTTTTGAAAATGATAATTGAGGTGAAACCCGTGTTACCGGGCCCGCATTATGGTTCCGGAGCCCGGAACAGGTTTAATATATGTTATGTGAGTTATCTGTAAAGTTTGGTGTAAAACGGACTTAAAATGACGGGTTTCAGATCAAAATTTGAATAATTAAGCCTTATGAAGTTTTGAGAAAATTCTATGAGTTTTGAGGTTTAATTCATTGATTTTGATGTTATTTCTGGGGTTTTAGTACTTGAATAAGTTTGTATAGTGATTTGGGAGTCGTGTGTGTTTTTGGTTTTGAGTCTCGAGGGCTCGGGTGAGTTTCGGGTAGCTAACGGGGTGTGAAAACATGAAAAATCTGGTGTTTTGATTCAGTTTCTGGTGTCTGGTAATTTGGTCTATGCGATCGCATGGGAGGGGGTGCGATCACATAAAGTTAAGTTAGGGGCCTGGGTCAGGGTTCAAACTTAGGCAGTGCGATCGCACCATATAAGTCGCGATCGCGGAGTATTAGGTAAGTCCTCCTGTGCGAACGCACCACGGGGGTCGCGAACGCACAGGGTTAGGCGTGTCAGGGGGGCAGGGAGGTAGTAACACAGTGCGAACGCGGTTGGTGCTCCGCGATCGCGGAGGGTATTTTTGGCAACCTTGTGCAAACGCAGTGCTTGTGCTGCGAACGCACAGGGTAATTTTCGCCCAGGTATTTTTAAGTCTTAAAAACAGAATATTACACGGGATTTCATAATGTTTCACCTTCTTCTTCTTCTCCAAACCCCATAGCCGAGTTCCAAGCCATCATTCCACCATAGCCATTTAGGTAAGTGATCCTAACACTAATTTCTTTCATTTCCCTTCCCTAAACACTAGAATATAGGCCTAAAATCTTTAAATCAAAGTAGAAATTAGGGGTTTTTGGGTAGAGTTAGGTTTTCGGGAATTTTGGGTAATTCAACCCCAATTTGGGGTCGGATTTCAAAACAAATTATATGTTCTAACTCGTGGGGGTATGGGTAGTTGGGTTTTTGTCCGAGCCTCGTGTTTGGGCCAAGCAGGCTTGGGGTCGAATTTTCGAAATTTTGGAAGAATGCTAGGAATTGTATATTTAGGCTATGTGATTGTATTAATGAGTCAATATTGATATTATTAAATTGATTATGATTAGATATTATCGTTTCGGAGTCGGACTCGAGAGGGAAGGCTGTATTAGAGGCTTGAATTGCATTTTTGGACCGAGGTAAGTGTCTTGCCTAACTTTGGTGAGGGAATAGGTATTGTGCTCTATGTGTTATATGTTTATCATGTTCAATGAATAGGTAAGGTGACAAGTACTTATGCATTGTGTGTCAAAGTATGCCCGTGAGTCCATTTTTGCTTAATTCCTTGTATTGCCTAAATGATTGTCGTGTTATGAAGTAGTTCTTTTGGGAAGTTATGTCCTCGTATGGAATTGGTTATAGCTGAGACCCTTGCCGGGCAAATGTACTTTAATTGTTATTCCCCGTGTCGGGTGGTTGTGAATTGAATTCCGGTAATTGATTTCCTTGCCAAGTTTATGATTTGTTGTTGATATTACTTGGGTGAGGAAGAGAGTAAAGCACGAAGGGTGATGCCGTGCCATTCACTCATATCAATCATTATTTATTTATTGCAATGTGAGGAAGAGAGTAAAGCACGAAGGGTGATGCCGTGCCATTCACTCATATCATTCATTATTTATTTATTGCAATGTGAGGAAGAGAGTAAAGCACGAAGGGTGATGCCGTGCCATTCACTCATATCATTCATTATTTATTTATTGCAATGTGAGGAAGAGAGTAAAGCACGCAGGGTGATGCCGTTCCATTCACTCATATCATTCATTATCTATTTATTGAAATGTGAGGAAGAGAGTAAAGCACGAAGAGTGATGCCGTGCCATTCACTCATATCATTCATTATTTATTTATTGCAATGTGAGGAAGAGAGTTAACCACGAAGGGTGATGCCGTGCCATTCATTCATATCATTCATTATTTATTTATCGCAATGTGAGGAAGAGAGTAAAGGACGAAGGGTGATTCCGTGCCATTCATTCATATCACTCATTATTTATTTATTGCAATGTGAGGAAGAGAGTAAAGCACGAAAGGTGATGCCGTTCCATTCATTTCATTTATTATTGCAAGCATTTCATATGTATTTATCTGTTGCACAGTGAGGACGAGAGTAAAGCACGAAGGGTGATGTCGTGCCATTCATTTCATTTATTATTGCAAGCATTTCATATGTATTTATCTGTTGCATAGTGAGGACGAGAGTAAAGCACGAATGGTGATGCCGTGCCATTCATTTATCTGCTTATTTATTGTATTCAACATCTCATTTTGCTAATTACCTGTTGCCCCCTTACTTGTCCCCGTATCCCTTGCTTATCTGTTAAATAATTGTCACTTCTTTGCTATATTTTTGGTAGAACTGTACAGGTAGATTATCGTTGTCATGTCTAGCCTCGCCACTACTTCGGCCGGGGTTAGGCTCCACACTTGCTCAGTACATGGGGTCGGTTGTACTGATGCCACACCTGCACTTCTCTATGTTGTGCAGATCCCGCAGTCGGACCCGGTGGACACTGATTGAGGGAGTATCCTTCGGTCCACTTCAGAGATTACAAGGTAGAATCGCAGACGTTCGTGGGCCTTGGCGTCTCCTCTATCCTTATCTTTCTATTCTGTCTTATTTTCTTGGTTATCAGACAATTTATGTACTATTTCTTCAGACTTTGTATTTAGTAACCTCTTAGTCAGTTCGTGAGTTAGTGACTCCAGGTGCTGGGATATTGTAAACGAATCGTGTTATTAGTGTTTTGAGTTATTTTCAGAATTTATCTGCTTCCGCATTTGAAAAAGGAATATTAGATGCTTTACTTAATTCTGCATTTTTAATGTTAGTACGTTAATGATATTGTGTACATTGGCTTGTCTAGCGGGTTCAACGTTAGACGCAGTCATGCCCCGAAGGTGGAATTTCAGGTCATGACAAGTGAGCATACCAAATGAGATGATGTAACAATGTAAAAGACCTAAAGCATGATAGATAATGTACATGTACAAGGAAGAGTGATTTATATGCAAAATTCCTAAAATCAGGATTTCTAGATGCTCAGTAGGTTACAGTATTAGACATGATCTCAAATTATGCATAAGTAACAGTTTGCGTCTATGTTGTCATTTATCCTAGAGACATGATTAAATGATAAAACAGTAGTGCTAAAATGGAATGCTGAAAACAGTATACATAGAACCTAGGGGGCGTGGCATCTAATGCATGATATGCTCTGCACATATGAGTCCTAAACAGGAGTTCTATTGCTCACAAAAGAAATATAAACCTAGGAGCATGGTTTCTACCCTTTGATATCTATAACATATATAGCTACCCTTTCCCTTTTTCCACTATCCATCCCCAATATTTGTTTACAATAAATTATTACAAACCATTATTGAATGAACTACATAAATAGATAAGAAATAAGAAGTTATACTATAGGGAGCCTACCAATAGGCCCAAATTTCTAAAGTTTCAATGCCAAGTTGTATTTTCACAGCCTTTCACATAATCCGGGTGTGTCAAAGTTCCTTAAGGACCTCAAGGGATCCCGGGCAGTGCTCACACCCAGATTTCATAACCATGGTTGAGTAAGTGCAGTGTGGAAGAGCCATCTCTAATATATCAGAGTTTAGAGGGATCTCGTAGGGATCCCAAAGCAGTCACACATTAGAGGGGTAGAACTTGGATGTCTAAGAGTAGAGTGAGAGTGCTTGACATAGTTTGAAAAAGATTTGAGTAGGAAAATAGTTTAGACAAGAAAGACTGGTTTGAAATTAGTTTTGAAAAACAATAGAAGGTTTTATTCAATAAAATAGTTTGAAAAGAGTAGGGCAGTCAGAACAAATAACATTCCAATCTCAGGATCAGAACATCACATGTAGAACAAGAACTAAGACAAGTTCAACAACCACAAACAGGGTAATGAGGAATTGGGGACAAATATAGAGCATGTAAGTGTAAGCACACAGTAGGCAGATTCATACATAGGTTCAGAATCAAAGAAATCCTCAGGGGATTCAAGGGTTTAAGGTACAACAGGTATTTCAGAACTACACATAACAAAGCAATCATAAAGTACATGTTGTATTACCACAGAGAAGTTTAGACTAATAATCAGAGAAACATAATTGAAGTAGAATCTAAAAGGGGGATATAAACATGCCGAGTCTAAGAAAGGGAGCACATTCAGAAACATACTAATAAGCAATTAAAACAAACACATTAGTTGCAAGTTGAACAACAGAACCATAAGTAAAAATAAACTAAGAACAGGATGAATTGAAGTAGTAAAGGAATCATGTTGTTTTTGAGACTTGCATTGAAATCAGGACATACCAGTATAGGAAATAGTAAACATAGAATGAAGAGCAAGAGAGTAGAATAATCAGCATTGGCTTGCAGTAGGCTGACTTAGAATTATAGTAAGTAACCAGAGAGAGAGAGAGAGAGAGCAGAAGAGAGTATTTTGTAATTGTGAGAGAGTTTTGAACAATGTGTTCATGTGTTGTGCTAATGAAAGACTAAGGTACTTATAGTTTTAAAACAGGCAGAAAATAAGGTAAATATAATAGTTCAGCAGTAATTATATTATCAATTATAATCAAATTAGTATAAGGACTTCCTTTAATTAAGGAGTCATACTCAAACGGTAATAAGCAGGTTATAAAATAAGGAAAGGAATCATGTAAAGATGATTATAACACATAAGGAAGTAGTATAAGTATGGCATAGGTATAACACACATAATAGAGACTAGATTCAGAATGTTATAATTAAGGAAAGACATGAGAATCAGTTTAACAGTCTAGTCGACTATAGAATAAGGTAAGAAAATGTTTTAAAAGGCCAAAATCAGTACAAAATATTACAAATATCAGTGGAGGATTAATCACAAAGATTCAGGGATTCATAAATAGAAAATGGCACTGATTTAGCATAACCTTATGAGAATAAGAGTAATAAACATGTAATAGACAAAATCAGAGCCCTAAGAAGACGAGTAGGGTAAAAATTAGGGATTCATATAGAGCATAGTCTAAATTAACAGAGTAGGCAGAATAAATGAAGAATCAACAACATTGATTGACAAAATCAAAGAAAATCAGAGCTAGCACACATAATAGACAGGAGTAATCAAAATCAGAAACCTTAACAAGAAAACATAGTGTAAAAATCACAGAATCATAGAATATTCACGAGAAACGAACACATATGCAAATTAATCGAACAAGTACTCAGAATCACAGATGAAAAAACAAGAAAACTTAGGGATTTAGCAAAGTAAATCAGACAAAAGGGGAAAAGCTCAAATAAACACTCAAACATAGTAAAATCATGGGATAATACTTAAAAGCAGAAAGAAAAACTGTTTTGAAACGGGGTTTAAGAACCCTAGTTTTGAAGATGAAAAGTCGTTCTAAGAAAATCGTAACTTTTAAGGAAAATCACAGAATAACTCGTAACACGCCCGGATCCATTACAGATCTAAAAACAATCAAGGGCATGTAGTTAGGGTTCCATGGAGATGACCCAAAGAGAAGGAGAAACGGCTTAGAACCACTGGTTCTAGCCGGAAATAGTAAAATCTTACTCCGACGGCCATGGATGGCCGTAGAATGACATGAGAATCATGGGAGGTGAGTGGAACGCCTTCTAGTTCCCTTGAAGACCTCAAGGAAGTGATACCCGACGCCATGAAGCTAGGAGGGTGGTGGGACCACCATGGTTTCCGGCAAGGCGACGACAGGTGAGAGCTTAGGTTGAATCTGGGCCGTTGATCAAAATTGATCAACGGTCCAGATTAAACACAGGTTGGCCGGGTATTTGATGAACGGGGCCTGGGTTGTTTAATTGGGTTGGGGCCAGGTCTTAATTAGGCTAAAATTAAAATAAAAGTGGCTAGTTGTTAAATACCCAATTAAATTAACTAAAATAATTTATAAAATTGCTGAATAATTGTAAAAAATGAAATTCATGCATGGAAAATAGTTAAAAATGATTACTTAGTATTTTAAAATACAATTGATTAATTTCTAGATAAAAAATAGTATAAAATCATATGATTGGGCTATAATTGCAAAGTTACTGCAATTATAGCCAAAAAATATTAGTTTGGCTAATTGTGAAATAATATGGTCTTAGTAGGACCCAAAATAATACATTAAATCAAGAATGCTTTTTGAAATCATTTGTGATGCAATTTTGTAATTATTAATTGGAGGAAAATTATGGAAAAATATCAATAGCCATTGATACATGATTTTGATGCTATATATGCAATTTTAAAATATTTTGAGGAAATATTAGGTATTAACAGGTTGTATTCAGTAGCTTTCTTGGGTCACATAATTTCAGCAGAGGGTATTCAGGTAGATTATCAACAGAGGGTATTCAGGTAGATCCTAAGAAGATAGAGGCAGTCAAGAACTATCCTAGACCCACTTCAGCCACAAAGATCAAGAGCTTCTTTGGTTTGGCAGGTTACTACCGTCGTTTTGTGGAGGGCTTTTCATATATAGCAGCCCCAATGACTAAATTGACTCAGCAAGGTGCCCTATTCAAATGATCGGACGAGTGTGAGGCGATCTTTCAGAAGGTCAAGACAGCCTTGACTTCAGCACCGGTGTTGATGTTACCATCAGGTTTTGGATCTTTCACGGTATATTGTGATGACTCCCGTGTAGGGATTGGAGCGGTATTGATGCAGGAGGGCAGAGTGATTGCATGTGCGTCTCGACAGTTGAAGGTTCATGAGAAGAATTATCCTATCCATGACTTAGAGTTTGCATCCATTGTCCACGCGTTGAAGATTTGGAGGCACTATCTCTATGGTGTGCCGTGTGAGGTTTTCACGGATCATCGCAACCTTCAGTACTTGTTCAAGCAAAAGGACCTCAATTTGAGGCAGAGGAGATGGTTAGAGGTATTTAAAGACTATAACGTCACTATATTGTACCATCTAAGGAAGGCCAATGTGGTGGACGATGCATTGAGTAGGAAGGCAGTGAGTATGGGAAGCCTTGAATTCATTCCAGTCGGTGAGAGGTCGTTAGCTTCAGATATTCAGACTCTGGCCAATCAGTTCATGAGGTTGGATATTTCTCCCAGCCGTGTTTTAGCTTGTACAGTCGCTCAGTCTTCCTTATTCGAGCGTATCAGAGATCGACAGAATGATGACCCTCACTTGATGGTCCTTAGGGACATAGTTAGGCACGGTGGTTCCAAGCAGGTTACAGTTGGAGATGACGGTGTTTTGAGGATGCAGGGTCGAGTGTGTGTGCCTAATGTAGATGATCTTTGTGAGCTAATTCTTGAGGAGGCTCATAGTTCTAAGTATTCTATTCACCCGGGTGCTGCCAAGATGTACCAGGACTTGCGGTAGAATTATTGGTGGCGAAGGATGAAGAAGGATATTATTGCTTATGTGGCTCGTTGCTTGAATTGTCAACAGGTGAAGTATGAGCACCAGAGACCTGGTGGTTTACTTCAGCAGATAGAGATTCCTGAGTGGAAGTGGGAGCGTATCACTATGGACTTCGTTGTTGGTCTCCCACAGACTTAGAGGAAGTTCGACGCTGTTTGGGTTATTGTAGATAGGCTGACTAAATCAACACACTTCATTCCGGTGGCAAGTACTTATACCTCGGAGCGGTTGGCAGAGATATACATTCGGGAGATTGTTCGCCTTCACTGTGTTCCCGTGTCTATCATTTCTGATCGAGGTACGCAGTTTACCTAGCACTTTTGGAGGGCAGTACAGCGTGAGTTGGGTACACGGGTTGAGTTGATCACAACATTCCATCCCCAGACAGACGGTCAGTCCGAGCGCACTATTCATATCTTGGAGGACATGCTTTGCGCCTGTGTTATTGACTTTGGAGGTTCTTGGTATCGTTTCTTGCCCCTTGCAGAGTTCGCCTACAATATTAGCTGCCAGTAGAGCATTCAGATGACTCCCTATGAGGCATTATATTGTACACGGTGTAGGTCGCCAGTTGGGTGGTTTGAGCCGGGGGAGGCTCGGTTGTTGGGTACATATTTAGTTCAGGAGGCCTTGGACAAGGTCAAGATTATACAAGATCGACTCCGTACAACTCAGTCCAGGCAAAAGAGTTATGCCGACCATAAAGTTCGTGATGTGGTATTCATGGTAGGAGAGAGGGTATTACTTTGGGTATCGCCCATGAAGGGTTTTATGAGATTTGGGAAGAAGTGCAAGTCGATCCCTAGGTATATCGGGCCATTCAAGATTCTCGAGAGAGTGGGGGAGATGGCTTATAGACTTGCGTTGCCTCCAGGGTTATCCTCAGTTCATCCAGTATTCCATGTATCTATGCTCTAGAAATATCATGGTGACCCGTCCCACGTGTTAGATTTCAGCTCTGTCCAATTGGACAAAGATTTGATTTACGAGGAGGAGCCGATAACCATTATAGACCGGCAACTTCGTTAGTTAAGGTCAAAGAGTTACCATTCAGTTCGAGTGCAGTGGAAAGGTCATCCTGTTAAGGCAGCTACTTGGGAGTCCAAGTCGGACATGCGGAGTAGATATCCACACTTGTTCGCCAGTTCAGGTACTTTTCTATGTCCGTTCGAGGATGAACGTTTGTTTTAGAGGTGGAGATTGTGATGACCCAAAGGGTCATCTTATGAATTAAAACTCTATTCCGGGCTCGTTAGCTTACATTATTTTTATTCACCTTGATTTGTATGTGCAGTCCGGACGTGAATCTAGAAAGCTCTTATGTGAAAATAAATGAAATAATAATTTTTGAAAGTTAAAATTGATTTTTAGTTGATTTTGGTCAATGTTAAAAGTCAACGTTTTGAGTAAACAGACCTGGACCCGTGTTTCGGTGGTCCCGGGAGGTATGTAGTAAAATATGGGACTTGGGCGTATGCCCGGAATCGAATTCCGAGGTCCCTAGCTCGAGAAATGAATTTTTGATGAAAAATTGTTAAACTGAACTTTAAAGGAATTAAAGAAATTGATTAATGTTTGAACTCATTGGTATCGTGCCCGTATTTTGGTTCGAAGCCCGGTACATGTCTATTATAACATATATGTCATGTCTGGAAATCGGAGTTTATTTGACGTGATTCGGATGTCCAGTTGAGAAGATAGTGAATTGAGATATTCTTCAGGAATTCATGAGTTTTGATGCTAAATTCATATTTTAGGTGTTATTTTAGCGATTTGATCGCACGAGCAAGTCCGTAGGATATTTTAGATTTGTGCGCATGTTTGGTTTGGAGCCCCGAGGGCTCGAGTGAGTTTCGAGTAGGCTTCGGGATGTTTTAAACTTATAAAATTCTGTTGTTATAACTGTTTCTGGTGCACATGTGAGTTGTTGTTCACATTCGTGAAGCTTCTCATGCGAACGCGGAAAGTAAAATTGCTGAGGGAGAAATCCTTCTCCGCGATTGCGAAGCACTGGGGGTAGTACCCTTCGCGAACACGACCGGCCTTCTGCGAACGCAATGAGTTATGGGACCTAGGGGAGGGGAGTCGAGTTGCTCTTCGTGAACGCGACCACTGGGCCGCGAACGCGATGGTCAAGTGGGCTAAGCATCGCGAATAGAAGACCGCGAACGCGATGACCTTTGGGCCGCTAAGCATCGCGAACGCGACAGGCCCTTCGCGAACGCGAAGAAGGCCTACCCAGCGATTAAAAACAGAACCTAAAAACGGGATTAGGCCATTCTTTCATATTTTCAAAACCAAGAAGGTCTAGAGGCGATTTTCATGAGACAAATTCTTCCATAAAGTGTTGGTAAACAATTCTTAACTATTTTCTTTCAATTACTCATTATTTTTCATCACTTTTCCATAAAAAATCTAGGGTTTTCATAGTAGAAATTGAGGGTTTGGGTAGAATTAGGGAATTTCGCATAATTGGAATTTAGACCTCGAATTGAGGTAGGATTTCGAAACTAACTGCATATTCGGGCTCGGGGGTGAACGGGTAAACGAAACTTGGTCCGAACATCAAGTTTGGACCAAGCGGGCCCGGGGTCGGTTTTAACTTTTTTGGGAAAACATAGGAAAACCATAATTATGCATAAAAGTTGATTCCTTTAGCATTAATTGATGATATTAAAATAATTATGATTAGATACGAGTAGGTTGGAGGTGAATTCTAAAGGAAAAGTTGTTCTTGAGCAGTGAGTGGCTTGCGAAATCGAGGTAAGTGTTGCGCCTAACCTTAGCTTGAGGGAATAGGCATCGTGTGATTACTTGCTACTTGTTTTGTTGCTAAATACGATGTATAGGTGAGGTGACGAGTACCTATACGCTGTGGTCGAGTCATAACATGCGAGTGAAAGTAAATTCTTGTTATTCTTGTTGGCTTAAAACCTATTATCTATGATTATTGTTGTTAGTGGAATATTGGAATATTTATATTCGGTTCCATCGAGATGAATAACATTGTGAATATTGAGTTGAGATTGAAATAATAAAAGGTGATAGAAATTATGATGAAATACTGATTTCTTGTGAAATACCTCTATATATGTTGTTAAAAATTCTGGGACTGGTGAGGAAGAGTGTAAAACACGAAGGGTGATGCCGTGCATAATTTATTTATATTATGAGGAAGAGTGTAAAACACGAAGGGTGATGCCATGAATAATTTATTTATATTGTGAGGAAGAATGTAAAGCACGAAGGGTGATGCCGTGCATAATTTATTTATATTGTGAGGTTGAGAGTAAAAGAACGAAGAGTGATGTCGTGCATTCTTATTTATAATCTTGTGAGGATGAGAGTAAAAGAACGAAGGGTGATGCCATGCATTCTTATTTATTATTTGGTGAGGATGAGAGTAAAAGCACGAAGGGTGATTCCGTGCTAATTTCCTTTCTATTTTAATTGCTTAATTTGTTTGTTGATCATTGTTTATTTCTGTCTTTTTGTTTTTCTCAATTCGTATGTTGAATTTCCCACTGTATGCCCCCTTCCCATTATTTGTTGTTTAATTCTTTATTTGCTGTTATTTCTACTAGCATGATTATATATGTCCAGGTTTTTATGTGGTGTCGGTTGTACTGATACTGCACTCTGCACTTCTTGTGCAGATCCAGGTTTAGAACTGAGCTAAGTTCGAGTTAGAGCTGACACTATTCGCACAGAGACACGAGGTAGATCTGGCGATGTCCGCAGATTCCTGGAGTCTCTTCTTTATTACTCATTTGCTATTTTATCTAGTTCAAAAATAGATATATATTTTCTTTCAGCCAAATACTTGTTGTAAATTCTTAGCAGTTCGTGAATTGTGACTCCAAAACTTGGGTAGCTAGAGATTAGTATTAGTTTCGCAGTATAGTATACCATTCCGTTTATTATTTTTGTTATCATTTTTTGGATAGTATTAAACTTCGTATATGTTTTTGGATTGTTTTAAATGTTGAACCCTCTAATGTTGGCTTTCCTAGCAAGTACAATGTTAGGCGCCATCACGATCCCGACAGTGGGAATTCGGGTCGTGACAAGTTGGTATTAGAGCACTAGGTTGCCTAGGTCTCACAATCCACGAACAAGATTAATAGAGTCAGAGGGATCGGTACGGAGACGTTTGTACTTATCTCTCAGAGGCTATAAAGTTTGGAACAAGTTCACTTTTATTCAACTCTGTCGTGCGATTCTTGTTATCCCAAATACTGATTAAACTCTTCTATTCTTATTCTCTCGCATATGGTGAAAAAACGTACCTCTTCTTCCGCTGAGCAGCAACCGGATCCTCCAGCAGTAGCAACTCCTACAAGGGGCAGAGGCTGAGGCCGAGGCAGGGGCAGGACTCAACCTAGTGCTCAGGCAGTAGCTCCAGTTGTGGAGCCCCAAATAGAACTTGATGAGGGGGCTCCGGCTTAGACCATTCCGGCAGGACCAGCTCAGGTTCCAGAGGGGTAACCTAGTGCTTGAGGATGCCTTGGTCCGACTAGTGGGCCTTATGGATAGTGTAGTCCAGACTGGCGCATTCCCCGTGGCAGTAGCCGTATCTCAGGCTGGAGGAGGAGTCCAGACTCCTGCTACCCACTCTCCTGAGTAGATTACTCCTCAGATTCAGACCCCAGCAGCCAATCCAGTTGGGGCAGTTCAGCCCGTTGCTGCAACACTGCTCGTGTCACGACCCAAATTCCAACCCTCGGGATCGTGATGACGTCTAACACCACACTTGCTAGGCAAACCAATGTTAGAGGGATTCGACATTTAAACAATTAAATTATAATACTAAGTCTAGAATTAACCAATAAATCAACAAACAAATTAAGCAATTAAAATAGAAAGGAAATTAGCACGGAATCACCCTTCGTGCTTTTACTCTCATCCTCACCAAATAATAAATAAGAATGCATGGCATCACCCTTCGTTCTTTTACTCTCATCCTCACAAGATTATAAATAAGAATGCACGACATCACTCTTCGTTCTTTTACTCTCAACCTCACAATATAAATAAATTATGCACGACATCACCCTTCGTGCTTTACACTCTTCCTCACAATATAAATAAATCATGCACGACATCACCCTTCGTGCTTTACACTCTTCCTCACAATATAAATAAATCATGCATGGAATCACCCTTCGTGCTTTACACTCTTCCTCACAATATAAATAAATCATGCATGGAGGATGAGAGTAAAAGTACGAAGGGTGATGCCGTGCATTCTTATTTATAATCAGGTGAAATACATTATCTCTATCGCTACAATCAATGCTAACATCTATATATATCTAATGTTATACTCCTCAGCCCTAAACCCTCCTCCCTCCCTCCCACCCTACAATACCAACCCCCCCCCCAATAGTACCCACGCAGGCATCTGATGCCTTGCCGCTAACCGCCGCAGTCGCAGGTGCTTCTCCAGGTAAGTCCATTCTCTCTTTCCATCCTCTCTCCATCGCTCTCTTTCCCGTTCTCTCCTCCTCTCCTTCTTTCTATTCCATATCCTCTTTTCTGTATCGCCGCCGGAGTCAGGTGTCCAGGCGACCTACTACAAGTCCAGTGACCCTTAGTTTCCAGCGACCTCTCGGTGGCTTTTACGGCGACACTTGCCTCTTATCTTCATCCACTCTTTCTTCCTCTTTCCCGCCTCCCTGTTTTGTGTGTGTGTGGGGCGGTGTGTCTGTTTCTTTGGACAGGTGCATATTTTTCCGGCGAGGATGGACTATTTTCCAGTGGGTTCAGTTTTTCGGCAGGTTTCATAAACCCCTGTGACTTCTGAACAATGATACGGCAGGTAGCAGTAGGACTTGCCAGCGTTCTTGAGCTGATTCTGACACGCTTCGGGAATACCTGCGCCAGGTTCTTCCATTTTTATCTGGTATTCATGGTATCAGTATTTTTATTGTTGTATTTTTTTCCTTTCTTTTTGCTTGCATGTATCTGCGATATATACGGTATCCTGTTTAGATTATTTTAGTTAGACCTGTTGGCTTACATCTGCCTCTGTCCATCACTTTAGTATTATAGCTAATACATAGTTTGCCTCTGCTTAGTCGGAACCCTTAATAGCACCTTGTGTACCTGTAGGTTTCTGTTTAGCTTATTCCTTCGTAGTCTTCTTTTTATAGCTTTGTGCTGGTCTAGTGGCCGGGCTGAGCGATGATTGAGGGAGGGCATGTGTCACGACCCGCATCCGGGTTGTGATGGCGTCTGTCGTGGAACCAGGCTAGCCAACCGTTACAACAATACTCAATTCATTTACTAGAGAAATTTACTCATTTTTGGCTCAACTCATAGAAATACGGACATTTTAATCATTTAAAACAGTCCAATAGAATAAATAAGCTCCAACAATCAATCTAGGATCTGGAGTCACGCAGTCATGAGCTACTAACATCAATACAACTGAGAAATAATACTGAAGTTTTAAGTTTCCAATTTCTAATACAGGAGGAAAAATAAGGAAAAGAGGGACGGGACAGCGAACGCCAGCTGCTACCTCGTCGGCTCTGAGAGATAAGCTGCTATCACCGCTCCACGTCAAATTTCGGTGCACCTGGATCTGCACACACAGTGTGCAGGTAAGTAACGAAAACAACTTACGGTCTGAGGAGGTAGTGACGAACTCAACCTCCGTAAATAACAATTCGAATAATGAATATTTCAGAAATTAACCGAGAATATCAGTGACAATCATGTTATGTAAATGACCCTAGAACTTAGTCAAAATCCGTGAATAACAAATAAATGCCATGTATGTAGCATGCAACTCTCACAGGTGGTCCTCTCGGTACACATAATTGGCCATTGGCCCAGGGAAATCCATCCCGTAACATGTACGACGTGGTGACTCAGTCACTAAGTACCGAGGGAGCATGCCAATTCAGCCTTTGAGAAATCCATCTCCGGGATATCATACTCATACCTAATCTGTACCAGGGAAATCCATCCCTCCATATCTCATAAACAGTATCTGTGCCAGGGAAATCCATCCCTTTATATCCATATATCGGACAAATCCATGTCCAAGGAAATCCATCCCTCAATAACTGTGCGCTCACTGGGGGTGTAAAGACTCCGGAGGGGCCGCCAAGGATATGGCCCAAGCGCTATATATATATTAAGACCACGAAGGGTATATCATCTCAACATTTGGCTCTAGGCCCATACTCCGTCAGAATTTCCAGTCTCCTCACAACACTCTCATTATGTAA
The DNA here is from genome assembly GCA_005239495.1 of Nicotiana undulata. Lineage (NCBI taxonomy): Eukaryota > Viridiplantae > Streptophyta > Magnoliopsida > Solanales > Solanaceae > Nicotiana > Nicotiana undulata. The sequence goes on along the minus strand of ML269409.1, from coordinate 11,340 downwards.
C
>ML269409.1:654-10876 GCA_005239495.1 Nicotiana undulata | reverse complement strand
AAAAATCCCGAATTCGGTCAAAACCCGACCCTCGGGCCCACGTCTCGAAAGTCAGAAATTTTCACAACACTAGGTCCCTTGTCCTTTCCTGAGTTTAACCATACCAAGAACACAAAAATCGGACCTCAAATGGTCCTCCAATTCCCCCATTCTTCTTTTCTTAAACCCAAGCCCTAACTACCATTTTTCTACTGTTTTTACCAAAGATTTCAACCAAAAATCATAATTAATGCATAATATAACGAGTTTTGAGTCCAAGAAACTTACCTCCTTGAAGAAACAACGAAATCCCTCTTCAAACCCCTTCAAAACCTCCAACCCGTGTGTAAAAATGGTGAAAGAGGACAAATTTCGCGAAGGCTGCCTTTTATAGTTCTGCCCAGGCATTTCCGCAACAACGGTGTTTTTCTCGCACCTGCGACTCCGCAGGTGCGACATTTTAACCGCACCTGCGAAACCCACTTAACCTCCCAGACTTTGCGCCTGTGGCCTTTTTATCGCAACAGCGGTACCGCAGGGGCGACATATTAACCGCACCAGCGGTCCTTCACTTAACACCCAGAGCCCGCGCCTGCGAACCCATCTCCCGCACCTGCGACCTCGCTGGTGCGATCTTCCTTCTGCCCTTGCGATGAATTCCGCCCTTGCGCCTTCACTCTCGCGCCTGCGATGTCCGCACCTGCGGCCCAAGCATCGCAGGTGCGATCGCACCAGCAGTAGCAGCTTCAGCTGCATTTCAAGTTCCAATTTCTCCGTTTAACGCCCGAAATCAAACCCGAGCCCCTCGGGACCCCAACCAAACATACCAACATATCAAACATGGTTATTCAAACTTAGTCGAGCCATTAAAACACCAAAAACAACATCAAAACCATAAATTCTCATCCAATTCAAGCCTATGATTTCCAAAAACTTCTGAAACACGCATTTGATCAAAAACCCAACCAAACCATCTCCGAATGACTTGAAATTTTGCGGGCAAGTCCAAAATGACCTAACGAAGCTACAGCAACTCTCGGAATCCCATTCCAACCCTCGGATCAAAATCTCACCTATCAACCGGAATTCGCCAAAATACTAACTTTGCCACTTCAAGCCTAATTCTATACCGGGCATCCTAAAAATATTCTAAACACACTCATAAGTCCCAAATCACCTAACGAAGCTATCCAAACAATAAAATCCGCATTCCGAGGTCGTTTACCAATAAGTCAATTCCGGGTTGACTTTTCCAACTCTAAAGCTCTTGTTAAAGACTAAGTGTCTCAATCCACTCTATTTTCACTCCGAACCCGAACCAACCAACCCAAACGCTTCATGAACAGTCTAACCGAGCTACTACAAGACATAATTAATGGAATAGATGCGTATACTGCGTAACGACAGACCGGGTCGTTACAGCATGTCCTCGGGAGAAGCGAGGGGTAGAAGGGAAGGGTGACAGGGGGGTAAGGCACCTTCTAGGTTGAGATTGGGGTCATGGAACATAGTACTCTAACAGGAAAGTCAATAAAGTTAGCAAAGATTCTCCATAAAAGGAAGATTAACATAGCTTGTGTCTAGGAGACTAGATGGGTGGGGAACATGGCTCGGGAGGCTGATGGGTTTAAGTTGTGGTATTCAGGAAGGGTGAGAAGGAAGAATGGGGTAGGCATTTTAGTTGATAAGGACCTAAGAGAGCTAGTGGTTGAGGTTAAGAGGGTGAATGACAGGTTGATGGCCATTAAGATAGTCGTGGGGAGGTATACTATGAATGTAGTTAGTGCATACGCGCCTCAGGTGGGTTTGGATGAGGAGGTTAAAATACAATTCTGGGAAGATTTGGATGGGTTGGTGCGGGGTATTCCGTCCACCGAGAAGCTTATTATAGGGATGATTTTAACGGCTACATAGGTAGGTCGCTTGGAGGATATGACGGTGTGCATGGGGGAGGTCGCCTTGAGGATATGACGGTGTGCATGGGGGAGGTCGCCTGGAGGATATGACGGTGTGCATGGTGGCTTCGTGTTTGGATAAAGGAACGGAGGATGTACTTCGCTGCTAGAGTACGCTAAAGCTTTTGAGCTTGTGATTGCTAACTCGTGTTTCCCAAAGAAGGCAGAGCGCCTGATAACTTTTCGGAGTACGGTGACCAAGACCCAGATTGACTATCTACTTCTCCGGAAATGTGATAGAGGTCTATGCTTGGATTGCAAGTCATCCCGAGTGAGAACCTTACGACCCAGCATATGATTTTGATAATGGACTTAGAGATCAGGTGGACGAGGAATAAGAGGGCTATGTCTGGTATTCCTAGGGTCAGGTGGGGTGCATTGACTAAGGATAAGGCCCAGGAGTTGGGGGAGAAGTTGCTGGCTCTGGGGGCCTGGAGGAGTAGCGGGGATGCGAGCTGTATGTGGTCAATGACAACATATTTTATTAGAGAGACGGCGAGAGAGGTGTTAGGGGTCTCAAAGGGCTTTTCTGGTGGCAATAAAGGGGACCGGTGGTGGAACGAAGAGGTCCAAGGAAAGGTGGAAGCAAAGAAAGTGGCGTATTTGAAGCAGTAGAGAGTATAGACGAGTGGCAGAAGAGTTCTAATAGGGAGGGGTACAAGAAGGCAAGGACAGAGGCGAAGTTGGTACAGACTTATGGGTAGGACGGTACCCTGTACCATTTGATGTCTAATAATCCTAGAGGCTTTGTAGATAGATGTTCATTTTGTACAGTATGTCAGAGGCCTTGACGGCTCATATGTATTCATGTTTTAAAAATAATGGTTCATTGATACAATGTTTGCCCATTTATAGTTATACATTACAAGTTGTGGCCATGTTGGCCCATGATAGTTAGAAAAAATATGAGTTACAGAGTGGTTCGCTGGGGACAGTGCGGCACCAGGTGCCAGCCACGCCTCCCCAGGACTGGGGCGTGTCAAAGTGGTATCAGAGCAGGTCATGTCCTAGGGAGTCTACAAATCCGTGCCTAGTAAAGTCTCCCTTATGGGTGTGTTGCGCGCCAAATTTATAACTGAGAGGCTATAGGGCATTTAGGAAATGTTACCCTTCTTTTGTTTCCAAATCGTGCCATAGAGCTGAGTCGTAAGAAATCAGTATGAAGGTTTTCCTATATTGTTTATGCACTGCAGGTGTAGGTATCACAATAGAGCTTTAAGGCGTATTTTCCACCTATATGGAAGAGAGGTTTTGAAAGAAATAAAAGATACGATGCGAGATTGAAAAGTAAGTAAGGTAAGGTAAAGGTGAAGAAGATACGAGATACTTAAGTACAAAAGGTTGTGAATAGTCGAGACTTCAGATATAGTTTGGGTTTTAGTTTAATTTATAGAGGAGACCTTAGTGAAAATTTTGTAAATCTCTAAGAGTTAACATTCGAGAACAAATGTATCTAAAGGGGGGAAGGATGTCACATCCCGTACTTTAATTTTAGGATAAGTCGTAGTAATCCGTATGAGCTTGAAGGGGATTAAGACCATTCATGAGGTTATAAAGGATTTGTGACTATGTTATTATAAGACCCCATAAGTTTAACAACAGCGATACCGTTATATACATTTGATGTGATATTTTGAGTGGAACATTTTTGTAAAAAGTTTGTAAAATATGATTTTATATAGTTATTAATATTACTACTTACGAATATTCTTTAAATTATACACATTATATAAGAAAGTTTATGAGATTTTCTTTATTGTAAAGATAGAAATTGTTTTCTCACTAGAAAAGAAAGTTATCCTTTTTACCATTTTAAAACTAAGGGTACGAAAATTTGTACTCTTTATATGAGATTAGGAAAATTAAAAGTTGACAAAAAATATGAATTTTTACATTGATGTTTAATGAAATATTAATGTATGTATTGATTTTATATTGTACCACATGACCATGATAGTAGGATACATAAAGTTTGTTAAAAATGAGTAGTATTTTAAGTAATTTGAGATAATTCTTAATTAGATGGATAATTGGGTAATTAATGAATTTTAGCGGGAGACAATTAAAAATCATTGGATAAATTTAGATTATCTCACGTGGCAATTTTTGCCTTAGAAACATTGTGACTCTTACATTCATTAAAATAGGTGGCATGAATCAAAATGAGACTTTGAAAAAGGGATAGTTCGCGTAGCAGTATTTAAAGTAAGGAAACAAAGGAGATTTCAACTCCTTCCAATGACTTTAAATTTAAGGAACTACTATAAATTTTATATAGAAAGTTGTAATATTACTATAAGAAGTGTATATTAGAGAATGTAGTGGTAAATTTGGCGAAGGAACTTATGTTGTCCAGATTTTGAAAGATAATTACCTGCTAATGTTCTCAAAATCGCAAGTTTCAGATTGAAGTACTAACATTCTGAACTGTCATCGTGTGGTTAGGTAAACGACAAAGGTATGTTAAGGCTAATCCTTCTCTCTTTTGGCATGATCCAAGTAACAATACGTAAAGGTAATGCTATTTCATAAGTTTTTCTACTCTTAGCAGTTAAGGATGTCTATGTTATTCATTCCTGTAAAATGATATTCAAGAATGTCTAAGTATGTCCCTAAGTCCCTAATTAGGTATATGATAGAGATGTTAATGTTTATAATATAGTGATACATGTACATGCATCTTCATGCATTTACCACCGTGCTACAGCCGGTCGGGTAGTACCACCTGTTGGGCGGTTATGTATCATTATTTACCAACGGTTGGGAAGACATGCATATTCATTTACCACCGAGCTACGACTGGTCGGGAAGTCATATATTCACCACCGAGCTATGACCAGTTGGGCAGTTACATATTTACCACCGAGCTATGGACGATTGGGAAGTCATGATTTTACCACCGTGCTACGGTCGGTTGGGCAGTCATGCATTTACCACCGTGTTACGGCCGGTTGGGCAGTTACCACTAATCAGTTGGGTTTTCATGCATCATACGATATGGATAATAGAAATAGTCTCAAAGAGAAGCATTACATGCGCAAGAATAATAAGTATGCATATACGGTGGCACTTCAGAGATTCAGGTTGATCCTTATATGTCTTTAATTAATGTTGACTTATTGTTATGTTTCAGTTCAGCCTTAAATACTCAGTACATTATTCGTACTGACGTCCTTTTGTTGGGGACATTGCATTCATGCGTGCAGGAATAGATAATCAGTTTGACGAGCCCTCAAAGTAGACGAGATTGGCATTCAACGAAGGATTGGTAAGACTCCACCTCATTCAAAGTGCAACCGAGTCTATGAGTATCAGAGTTTTGCTACAGACTTATGGGTAAGCCAGTACCCTGTACCATTTGATGTCAAATAATACTAGAGGCTTTGTAGACCTATTGTGATGACCCAAATGGTCATCCTAAGTAATTTTAGCTATATTTGTGTTTCGAGGCTCCGAAAGCTTCTGTTGATCTCACCTCGATATCCGTGCGCAGTCCGGGCGTGTAGCCGGGAAGTCCTTATATTGAAATTGGATGAAAAATAGAATTTATGATAATTAAATGAATAAAGTTGACTTTGGTCAACATTTTTGGTAACTGGACCCGGACCCGTGATGTGACGGTCCCAGAGGGTCCGTAGGAAAATATGGGACTTGGGCCTATGCCCGGAGTCGAATTCCGAGGTCCCAAGCCTGAGAAATGAATTTTTAAAGGAAATTATTTTCTGGAAATGATAAAGGATTTTGAAAATGAGTAATTATGTGAAAGCCGTGTTACCGAGCCCGTATTACAGTTTCGGAGCCCAGAACAGGTTTATTATATGTTATTTGTCCTATCTGTGAAATTTGGTGTAAAACGGACTTGATTTGATTGGTTCCAGATCAAATGAGGAAAATTGGAGTTAATGAAGTTTTGAGAAATCTCATTGAATTTGAAATTTGGTTTGGAATGTGATTTTATGTTCCCGAGGTCCGAATGGAATTCCAGATCGGGAATAGTTCCGTCGTGCCATTTATAACTTGTCTGCAAAATTTGAAGTCATTCCGAGTAGTTTAGGCCGGTTCGGCGCATTGAAGTGAATTCTAGAATTTCAAGTTCTTAGTTTTGATTCAATTTGGTTTGAGGAGAATTTTGAGTTTCGTTGTTGTTTTCTATGTTTCGGAAGTTCGAGCGAGTCTGTATCATGAATACAGACTTGTTGGTATATTTGGACGGGGGCTCGGGTAGGCCCAGGTGCCTCCCGGATATCGCACGAGGCCAAAAACCAGCTAAAACAACTGCCGGTGCAGCTGTTGCTGGTGTGACCGTAGGTGCGGTTGCCCAGCCGAAGGTACGGGACCGCTCCTGCGGTCCCAGCCTCGCTGGTGCGGAACAAATCCCGCAGGGGCAGGTCCGTTGGTGCGGAAACCTCCCTCCGCAGGCGCGACCTCAACCTCCTTGCCCAAAGTCCGCAGGTGCGAGCTTCAGGCCGCAAGAGCTGGACCGTTGGCGCGGACTCCCTCTCCGCAGGCGTGATGCCAGGGTCCCAGGCCCTTTTCCGCAGGGGCGGTGATTTTCTCGCAGGTGCGGGACCGCAGGTGCGGAAATCACTGTTGCCAGCCCCTTTTAAGTGTCCAAATTACGGGTTTTTCTTCATTTTACCCACCATCAACTTCCATTAGAGAGCAACCAAGCTTGGGCAGCACCTCCCACGACCACCCACTATAAGAGGTAAGTTAAACGCTATAAACTTCTACTTTTAACATTAATTACTAGTTAAATTCACTACTAAATCATCTAAAAATCATAGAATTAGGTGGTAATTTTAGGGTTCTTGAGGATTTTGTGACTTTCCACGTTAGGCCATGAATTCTTGTATAAATCACATAACTTCGATCCTTAGACTCCGGGTAATTGATTCCTTCATGAATTTTCGAAAATCTGAACGTGTGGGCCCGGGGTCGAATTTTAGTATTCTTGGAAGAATAGTAGGAAATGTATAATTAGGCTTGGGAATTGGTTTATTGAGTACTTATTGATGTTAATAAATCCATTATGTCTAGATATTACCGATTCAGAGTTGGATTCGAGAGGGAAGGCTATGATTGAGGCTTGACTTGCATTTCCGGAGCCGAGGTAAGTGTTTGGCCTAACCTTAGCTTGAGGGATTAGGTATAGAGTGTTATTTGCTATGTGTAATTCATTTCCAATGTATAGGCGTGGTGACGAGTACCTATATGTTGCTGTCAAGCATGCCCGTGAGTCAATTGTGATGAAACTTACTGTGTTCTTAGTATTCTCCGTACTATGAGTAATTGGTGATTTAGAAGTGATGCCTTGATGTTGTATCATGACGCGGAGAGTTATCGAGTTATTTGTTCAGTTGAGGCTTACACTGTTGAAATTGTATTTCTTATGCGAGGTTGGTTATAGCTGAGACCCTTGTCGGGCATTTGTTGAGTGTGTAATTGATGATTTCTCCTTGCCGGGACAATAGAACTGTATTGAGTATTTCCATGCACTTGAGACTGCTTAGTGTTGACTTTTACATTATATTGTTGCTTTGTTTATTATATATGCACGAGGGGACATTCCGTGTCGAGTGATTGTGAGGTTATGCACGAGGGGACATTGACGAGTGTTATTATATATGCACAAGGGTACATTCCGTGCCGAGTGATTGTGAGGTTATGCACGAGGGGACATTCCGTGCCGAGTGATTGTGAGGTTATGCACGAGGGGACATGCCGTGCCTTTGGTTGTTCATTGTCTGTTTTGACAAGTTAAATTTCTGCCTTTATCTTTACATTTCAATTATTACCCTGTTCTACAGTACTAGCATTTTTGTTGCCCCTTTTACCCCCAGCATGTTCTCCCCGTATCTTTCTTACTTGCTTATTTCCGTCGATATTCTCCTTTTATTACATAGAATTGCATATGTACATATATTGTTGTCGGTCCTAGCCTCGTCACTACTTCACCGAGGTTAGGCTCGACACTTACTCAGTACATGGGGTCTGTTGTACCGATGCTACACCTGCACTTCTTTATGTTGTGCAGACTACGCAGCCGGACCCGGTGATCACTGACGGTCGGAGCATCTCATCAGTTCATACAGGAGACATCGAGGTAGACCCGCAGACGTTCGTGGGCCTTGGCGTCACCTTCTACTCTTCACTTTCAGCTCTGTCTTACTTTATATTTCAAAGACAGTCCTATGTACTTATTTTCAGACCTTTGTTTTTAGTAATCTCTTAGACAGTTCGTGAGTATGTGACACCAGTTCTGGGATTTGTATATGGGTTTTACTTCGAAATTGCTATGTTATTTTTGGCTATTTGTTAACCTTCATATTGTTGACCATCGATGCTTTAGTTATCTTATCTGTGTTAGTTGTTAATGAATTTTATCTAGTTCAAACGTTGGCTTGTCTAGCGGGTTCAACGTTAGACGAGGTCATGGCCCGAATGTGGGATTTCGGGTCGTGAGAAGTTGGTATCAGAGCCCTAGGTTGCTTAGGTCTCACAACTCACGGACAAACTCGGTAGAGTCTGAGGGATCGGTATGGAGACGTCTGTACTTATCCCCAGAGGCTGCAAAGTTAGGAATAACTTCACATCCGTCATTCTCTGTCGTGCCAGTTGAATTCTGAAAGCTAATTGAGTCTCTATTTTACTCTCTCGCAGATGGCGAGAACGCGTGCTTCCTCATCGACCGAACAGCAGCCTGATCCTCTTTTTACAGCTTCTACGAGGGGCCGAGGCCGAGGCCGTGCTAGAGGCCGAGGCAGAGCTAGAGCAGCAGCTCCAATAGAGGACCCACAGGTAGACTTTTCCGGTGAGGTTCCTACTTAGACAGTCCCAATTGGACCAGCTCAGGTCCCAGAAGGGTTCATTGCCACCCCAGTGCTTCAGGACGCTCTAGTCCGCTTAGTGGGACTCATGGAGAGTGTGGCTCAGGCCGGTCTTCTTCCTACTGCACCATCTGGATCTCAGGCTGGGGGAGGGACCCAGACTCCTGTTATTCATACGCCAGAGCAGTTTGCCACTCAGTTCCAGACTCCGGCACCTCAGACGGCCGAAGTAGTTCAGTCGGGTATTGGGGCACCAGCAGTTGAGGGAGTAGCCATGTCAGCGGACGCTCTGTGGAGGTTGGACCGGTTCACCAAGTTATTCACTACTACATTTACTGGTGCACCATCAGAGGATCCCCAGGATTATTTAGACAGCTGTTATGAGGTTCTTTGGAACATGGGCATTATGGAGTCCAACGGAGTAGATTTTGCTACATTTCGTCTTTCTGGCACCACCAAGGCTTGGTGGAGAGATTACTGCTTGACCAGACCAGCTGGTTCTGCACCTCTGACTTGGGCTCAGTTCTCCGAGTTGTTCTTGGGGAAGTTCCTTCCAGTTACCCAGAGAGAGGATCTTCGGAGGTAGTTTGAGCGTCTACAGCAGGGCTCCATGTCTGTCACTCAGTACGAGACCAGGCTCATTACGCTGGCCAAGCATGCCATTATGATACTCCCTACTGATCGGGAGAGGGTTCAGAGGTTTATTGAGGGTCTAGCTCAGCCCATCAGGCTTCAGATGGCCAGAGAGACGGGTACTGATATCTCCTTTCAGGATGCAGTCGATGTGGCTAGGCGCATTGAGATGGTATTATCCCAGGGTGGTGGACAGGGATCTGACAAGAGACCTCATCATTTTGGCCGATTCAGTGGTGCCTCATCTGCAGGCAGAGATCCCTTTGGCAGAGGCCATCCTCCTAGGCCTTATCAGCCAGCACTCCAGGTATCCCGCAGTGCACCTTCGGCGTCCATCAGTGCACCGCCGATTCAGAGCTATCAGAGTGGTCATTCTGGTCGTCAGGGACAGTTCCAGGGTCAGTATTCTCAGCAGCCGAGGTCTTGCTTCACTTGCGGTGGTATGGGGCATATTTACAGGTTTTTCCCCCGAGGTTTTGGTGGTTCTCAGCATCAGGGTTCCCGTTCCATGGTTCCGGCATCAGGTGCACCCTCATCCCCTCAGCCAACTAGGGGTGGTGGTCGTGGTGCCAGAGGTGGAGGTCAGACTCATAGAGGTGGAGGGCAGACCATGAGGGGTAGAGGTCAGCCCGTAGCAGGTAGACCCAGAGATGTACAGGTTGGAGGGGCTCAGCCCCGGTGTTATGCTTTTCCTGCTCGTCCAGATGCTGAGGCTTCTAATGCAGTTATTACAGGTACGGTTTCAGTTTGCAGCCGGGAGGCTTTGGTGTTATTTGATCCGGGTTCTACATTCTCCTATGTGTCTTCATATTTTCCCCTTATTTG
>ML269408.1:5107-30446 GCA_005239495.1 Nicotiana undulata | reverse complement strand
TCTATCTACCCCAGCCTCGGTTCGGTCGGTCATGGGGCTTCCCTCTGCCAAGAATTGAGAGAAGATATTTCGCTTTTACTCAGTACACAGATTCGGATTAGTCAAAATAGAACTAGACAGATCAAGGTGCGGAAGGCAAGCAGCAAATCCAATCTTTTTAAAAGAGAACCTGAATCCCGGCGTACCTTTGATCCGTTGAGCGAGAGCCCTTCCACACGGGACTCCCGGATCACTATGGCTGACTTTCGTCTCTGTTCGACCAGTCGGTCTCACAGTCAGGCAGGCTTATACCATTACGCTCACGAGCAGAATCTTAGCTTGAGCCTACCTTCGCACACCTCTGTTACTCTTTAGGAGGCATCCGCCCCAAATAAATGCCATTTTGGATATGTCTGCAAACTTTCAGGTCAATCGGAGTTGTTTTGGATAGTTTCGGCATCGTTGGTGGATTTTAGAAATTTCAAAGTTCTTAGGTTTGAATCCGACGTGATTTTGGTGTTTTGATCTTAGTTTTTGTGTTTTGAGAATGCAACTAAGTTTGAATGATCATTTATGAGGTATTGGTAAATTTGGTTGGGATCCCGAGGGGCTCGGGATTGATTTCGGATGGTTAACGGGAAGTTCGGAGTTGAAAAAGTGCAGCAAGCAGCTGCTGGTTTTCTGGTTACAGATGTAACCGCACCCGCGGAAGAAGGATCGCAGGTGCGGGCCCGCGGGAGCGGACAAGGCACCGCAGGTGCGGGGAAGGTCGCAGGTGCGAAAAATGGGCCGCATGTGCGGAACCCCTGGGCAGAAAGTATAAATTAAAACCCTCCGCAACCATTAAACCTTTTAACACCATTTTTGAACGGGAAAAGAGCTTGGAGGCGATTTTGAAGAGGGAAAATCAGTGTTCTTCATAGAGGTAAGTATTTTGGACATTAAAACTTGATTATAGGTGATTAAGGAACATAATCACAGTGTCTAATTCATGAAAATCAGTAGAAAAAGGTGGGGTTAGGGCTTGAGATTATAAGACCTTTAGGGGTCGATTTGAGGGGTCAAACGAACTCCAATTTTAGCGTTCTTTATATGTATGGACTCGTGAGATGATGAAGAATACTTTTGTATAAAAACTTCTGAGTTCCGAGACACGGGCCCGGGGGTCGGGTTTTAGCAAATTTCGGGTTTTGAGCTAAAATCGATATTTTTGAATTGGGATTTATTCCTTAAGCATAATTTAATGATAAAGGTCTGATCTTTATAGATTTGGAGCATTCGGGAGTTGATACGAGAGGCAAGCGTATTGCGGAATAGTTTCTGGGCTAGTTGAGGTAAGTAATATCTTTAAATCCTGTCCTGAGGGTATGAAACCCCAGACTATGCACCCTTTCACGGGTTTTGAAATGCAAAGGTTGAAACTTTGGAGATATATTCCTTACTTAGGAAACTATTGAGTTGCGAAACCAATTTTTAAGCCTATGCTTAATAGTATTGTTATATCTTGATACAATTTGGGCTGTAAGCCATGTTTGGGGCCTAGTGCCGATCTGTTTACCCCTTGGGGGATGTTTTTACTACTTTCCTCACTGATATGTTATGATTTTTCACTCAGTCTTTTCTGTGAAATTGTTTTGACACTCAGAGTATTTTGATACTATTTCTTTAAAATGAAACACTATTTTTCGGTCGAGAACCCGGTATATTTATGGCCTGAAGGGCAAGTTGAGAGTGTATGACTGAGTGAGGCTGCTGGCCTATATTGTGAGGATGTTATGATATGCGTGTGGTTGCTGGCCAATATTGTGAGTGATTTATGCCATGTTGTGGCTTGTTATAGCGCTTGGGCTGTAGGAGCCCCTCTAGAGTCTTTACACACCCCCAGTGAGCGCAGGTACCTAATGAGTGATGCCCGCAGGGCTTATACTGAGTGATTGTGAGGTTGCCTGATGGGCAGACCGATGGTGAGGTTGCCTGATGGGCTAATACTGAACGCAATTGTTACGAGAAATGATTATGGCCCGAGGGGCAGATTTATGATGATTTTTACTGAGTTTTCGAACTATGATTTACTTTGATTTTCAAATTGGCTTTTACTGTGAATTTTAATGAGATATATTGATATTATACTTGTTTTAAATGATTTCTAGAAAATTGGTTTTCGAACTTATGTATTTAGTGAATACTTCCTGTGACTTGGTGTTTTACTGGTTTTGTGAATTGGTGTATCTGTGCTGTGTGTTTTATATTTCTCCGACTGTGGTTTATTTTCATTACAATGAGTTGGCTTACTCATAAAGACTCCCTGTGCCTCTGTGCACAGATCCAGGTACCGATTTGGAGCAGTAGCTACCTAGTTCGTTAGCAGCAACTTTACGGGATTTCGATGTAGCTGTCCAACGTCCACAGCTTCTCCATCTCCCTTCCTTATTCAGTTTAGCATTTTCATTCCTAGACTTTATAGAGTTGGTTTTATTTCGTAGATGCTCGTGACCATGTTGACTCCAGTATGGGGAGGTTTTGTTTAGATTGTTAGACTATTATTGGGACGCTAAAACTTAATGAATTATTATTTTGCTACGTTGATATTTTTATTGAACTGTGCCTTATTATAAATCGAACAAATGCGTAGTGATGTGATGGTTGGCTAGCCTAGTTCCACGATATGCACCATCACAGCCTGTTAGGATTTAGGGTCGTGACAATACCCTGCTTCCATTCATCCTTTTTATTGGCACATGCACACCCCCTTCCCTATATTCCCTTTATAGGAAATTACATGCAATTCTTCACTTAATCTTGTCTCCAATGTTTCCCAATCATGTTCACTAGCTTCAATCGTTAAATTTTGTTATGTCTTTCCTAATCCCTACCCCTTTTACCGCTTTATTATAATTTTTCCATTATACGAACTAACTCTTTCCTTATTTTTTCTTCTTTCACGACTTTACATTCATTAAATACCGCATTTATCGCTTTCATCGTGCAAAATACTTGACAACGTATTATTTTATTTTTGGATAATTACATGCTTTACATCATATTCTGCCCGTCCGCAATTAATACCATAGCGACACTTGATGAGTGTCCGCGCTCTTCCTATATAATACTTTTAAATTTGGAAAGGCTTATTTGTGGTAAAACTAGTCGATCAGCGGTGCAGTCGGCGGTTCTATGCCTTTCTCTCTGAAGTTGTCCACTTGAGGGTACCAGTCTAGACTTTTATAGAAAACCCTACTCTAATGTTAACTGTGTTGATACCCAATTTTCTCTCAAATTATTTTAAATTTGCATATATACCTTCAAAATCACTTTTTATAATAACTGGTATTTTTTTTCATAATTTTCCATATTATTATAAATTTATTTTTCTAATTTATTCAGTACTTCATATCCAATAATTATTCATAAATTACATTACAAATAATTTCAAAATATTTCCTAGCTCAATATATGATTTTTAATCCTATTAGGATTTAATTATTTCACGAATAAGCCAATTTGGCATTATTTGACTATAATTACAACAATTTTGTAATTATAGCCTAATTGTACATTTATGCCATTTTAATTCGATACTTAGTCATTTTATATTTTAAATATTATTTAATTATATTAATTTCACCTATTTAGCCTTAATTTTATTTATGTAATTATTAGCTATTTTTATTAGTTATTTTTCTATTTAATATAGTATTTAATAATTAGCCCCTTCCTATTTAAATTATAGCCTAATTTAATCTAATCCCAACCCAATTGAAACAATAACCCATGCCCAATCTCTAAGCCTACCCGACCCAATCCCCACTTTTGATCTGGACCGTTGATTAAATTTAATCAACAAGACCAAATCCGTTCTTTCCATTAATAATCCCCCTAATGACTACCCCTTCCCCTCATTCACTCCCCGTTCATTCATCTCTATACCTCCCTCTCTCTCTCTCTCTCTCTCTCTCTCTGGTTCTCTCTAGAACCTTCTCGTTTCCCTCCTCTCCGATAGACCCTGTCCACCTTCTCCGGCCACTTCCCTCGCCAGAAACCATGGCCTCTCATCATCTCCTGGCCCCTGCTTCACCCCACACCGGTCTGACACTACCCTGAGGTCCTCAAGTGATCCAGAGGTAGTTCAACTCCTACCTATGGTTCCTCATGGCATTTTCGGGCCACCTCCGGCCGTTTGAGTAAGATCTATGACTTTTCCGGCTAAAGCCGGTTATATTTTTAAGGTTTTCTTGTTTTCTATGGGTTCTTTGAAACCCTAACTCCTAAGATTTTTCGATTTCTTTTAGATCTGTTTTAGATATGTGTATATTATGAGCTCTTTGTTGTTTTCCTCAAAGGTTTTTTTTTCGATTTCTCTAAAATAACTCTTCATCTTCAACTAGGGTTTCTTAACCCCTTTCAAAACGTTTTCTTTTCAGATTTTTGGTACTAATCTATGGTTCTCATTATACTTTAAACGTTTGATTAAGTATTCTCTCTTTACTTGAGTTATTCTGCTAAAACAAAACCCCCAATTTTTAGGGTTCTGAGTTCGCCTTGGTTACTATGCTTAGTTGATCTGCATGTTTCTTGTAAACATCCTATGATTCTGTGATTTTTACTTACGTTTGCTTTTTAAGATTTCTAGGTTCGATGATTCCTGTCTATATCATGCTCTATACGAAACCCTAACTCTTATTTGATATTGTCTCCTTATGGTCCTGATTCTTGTTTATTACCTGCTTATTCGCATAGTGTTATGATAAATCAGTGCTATCTTCTCTATTTAAATCCCTGAAGTTCTATGATAGTACTTCACTGATCTTGCATGATATTCTTACTGACTTCGAGAATTTTCCTTAGAACTGTGATATTTTCCTTAAGACTATGATTCTGTGTATTTTTCCTTAGAACTCTTTATTGATTTTGCATATTTGCGTGACATTTTCCTTACTTGATAGTTGATTCCATGTGATTTCGAGGGATCTCTTACTGATTTTAAGAATTNCCTTAGAACTCTTTACTGATTTTGCATATTTGCGTGACATTTGCCTTACTTGATAGTTGATTCCCTGTGATTTCGAGGGATCTCTTACTGATTTTCAGAATTATTTTCTACCTTATGTTATGTATAAGTATGTTGTCAATTAATTATATACTTTCCTTAATTAGTATATTCTGTACCTAGCCCTAATCACATGCCCTATTCTTTACTACTCTTTGTACGATTAAAATCAGTCTCTGAATTAACTCTCTTTCCTTATTTACCACTGTAGTATCCGTTTGAACTGTGACTCCTTAATTGTGGGGAGTACTTGTATTGATTGGATCCTAATTGTGTTTATTTCTATAATTATATACACTTTACTTGATTCCTTTCCTTATGTTGCCACTACTTGTTACCATTTGAGTATGATTCCTTAATTTAAGGAAGTCTATATACTAAATTGATTCTAATTGATGTTTATTTCTATAATTACTGCTGAACTATTATTCTTACCTTATTCCTCTGCCTGCTTTTCAAAACTATATATACTCTATTCATTCATTAGCAAAGGGAGAACAACTAATCTGTTCAACTCTCTCTCTCACAACCAAAACTTGGTCTCTATTTTCTCTTCTGTGCTACTTGCTACTACTCTAAGTTAGCCGACTACAAGCCAAGGCTAACTACTGTGCATATCCTATTTCTGCTTTGTGTTACTGCTTTCTGCACTCCACTGGTATGTTCTAATTCATATTTCAGTCCTCAAACCAACATGTTTCTATTACTGTTGCAATTTATTGTGTTTCTAATATGCTTCTATTTACTACTTTGTTGTTCAACATGTAACTAAGATCCTGAATTCCCTGTAATGACCCGATCAGTCGTTTTGAGCTCTAGCTCATCGTTCAACAGTTTGGGGCCGTGAGCAACTTCGTTTCAGGTATTATGACTCGTAGGCATGGTTGTAATTGAGTTTTAGGAAGTTCTAAATCAATTTGGAAAGAAAATTCTCATTTCAGGAGCCTTAAGTTGGAAGAATTGACTAAGATTGGATTTTTGAGTAAACGCCCTCAGAATCAGAATTCGAAGGTTCCAGCAGGTTCGTATGATGATTTCGGACTTGGGCATATGTTCGGATCGGGTTTTGGATGACCCGGGAGCATTTCAGCACAAATTGTAGAAGTTAACATTTTAGAAAACATTTCATAAGTTTGGGTTAAAGTGCATTTCGGTGTTATTGATGTCCGTTTGGGATTCCGAGTCTGGGAATAGCTCCGTATGGTGATCTTTGAGTTGGGAGCGCGATCGGAAGTGAATTCGGAGGTCCGTAGGTCATTTTGAAGTCATTTGGCTAAAGATAGAAATTTGAAGGTTTTTGAGAAGTTTGACCGAGAGTTTGACTTTTGATATCGGGGTCGGATTCCAATTTTGGAAGTTGTAATAGGTCCGTAATGTTGAATGTGACTTGTGTGCAAAATTTGAGGTCAATCAGACGTGATTTGATAAGTTTCGGTATCGAATGTGGAAGTTTCAAGTTCTAAAGTTCATTAAGCTTGAATTGGGGTGTGATTCATGATTTCGACGTTGTTTAATGTGATTTGAGGTATCGAGCGAGTTCGTATCTTGTTTTGAGACATGTTGGTGTAATTGGTTAAGGTCCCGAGGGCCTCGGGTGGATTTTGGAAGGTTAACGAAATAAATTTCGGACAAAAAAAAAAAAATGCAGAAATTTCTGCTGCACTTTTGGACAACAACTTGTGCGTCGTGGAGCTGATTTTGGAGCCATTACACTCGATTATATTTAATTGACCTCTAGCAAGTGTCAAGTCGACCTTTCGTCACTACCTCTTCGAGGTTAGGCGGGATACTTACTAAGTACACGTTGTTTTCGTACTCATGCTACACTTGCTGTGCATTTTTATTGCACAGGTACTTTCACAGTGATGTGGCTAGCTTGGAGACTTAGGCGAGCTACATCATCCAGAGGCGATCCGCAGCTGACAGAGTCTCCCTCAGATGTATTTATTTTTATTTTAAATTCCTTGTCCAGTTGTATTTCGGACAAGCATTGTAGTATCTGTTTAATTCTTAGAAATTTGCTCATGCACTTGTGACACCGGGTTCTGGGATGTGTTTGGGATGTATTTTATTAAAATGGAATATTAAACTATCGTATTTGCTTAGCGGATTTTATTCAGTTATTATGTAATAAAGTGAAAGGTAATGATTTCAAAAATGCTAAAACAAGAAATTTAACTTAACCATTTAATCATTGGCTTGCCTGACAGTGGTGTCCGGCGCCATCACGACCTTATGGATTTTAGGTCGTGACATTCCCTCTACCTGTTAAGTTATGCTTTACTTGTCAATGACCAACATGAAACTGATACTTTACTATACCCCTGATCCTCTGAACCCTTAGGAGTTTTTGATTGTGTGCTCATACATGTTTCTGCCTGCTACATGCTTGCCCCTACCTGCTCTGTATTTGTCCCTCAAGTCCCATACCCCCGCTTGTGATTGTTGGACTATTCTTAGTCCTGTTGTGTGATGCTGAACTTGTTTTGATAATGGTGTTCTTCCTAACTGTTTTTCATCATTTAGACCTTTGTTATGAAAAACTATTTTCTCTAAGTCTCTCTTTTTTCCAAAACTATTTCAAAACTGTTTTATTACTTAAACTCCTAAAAAACTATGTCAAGCACTCTCACTATATTCTTAGACCCCTTAGGTTCTGCCCCTTTTGTGTGAGCATTGCCTTGGGACCCTTGAGCTCCCTCTGAACTTTGACACACAAGAACTGGCCTTTCCACACTGCACTTACTCTATTTTGGCTATGAAATCTGGGTGTGAGCACTGCCCGGGATCCCTTGAGGTCCTTTGGGAACTCTGACACACCCGAATTATGAGAAAGGTGGTGAAACGATACTTGGCATTGAGGATCTGGAGACTTAGGCCTATTATGAAGGCTCCCTATAGTTAACTTCTTGTTTTTCTTATTTTTAGTTATGTAATTCCTATTCAATGGCCTATAATAATTATTTGTAAACGACTCTGGGGCTGGATAGTGAAAAAAGGGTGGGTAATATGCATGTTGTAGTGTAATCAAGGGTAGAAAACATGCCCCCTAGGTTTACTTTCCTCTTGCGCAATAGCAACCATGTTTAGGTATAACATGTCAATCATGCCATGCATTAGATATCATGCTATTTAGGATTTATGCGTATTGTATTCAACATCTCATCTACGCTTAGAAATCCTGCATATAGGGTAAATAATGACAACAAAATAAACTGCTATTACGTGATTCTGTCCATGTAAACATGTTCTGAAACTTCACTAGAAGTCCTGTCCTAGGATAAAATTAACTGCAATCATGTCTCACCATTCCCACACACTTAGAGATGTTGTTTCTAGGTAAACAATACTAAAACTATCACCTACGCTAATCCTGAAACTGTGCATAATGCTGTGATTCTATGTGCATTTAGAAATCTTGTTTAAGTTATTATGCATCATGCTATATGATCGTACTCATCTAACTACACTTAGTCTAAATACCGATATCTAAAACAATCCTCCTGTTCTAAATAAACTGGTAATGAGTCCCTAAACATCCGTAGCACCTAGAATTGCATGCTACTAGCTACAACAACCTAGAATCATTAACAAATCGGAATAACTGTTGCATATTATTTTACGCCTAGGCAAGCCTTAGGCAATCAACTTAGAAAAAAATAAAACCAGAACTGTCTCTGTGACTATGTTTAACTGTCAGCATGTTAAAATCAGTAGGCAAGCCTGATTAGGATTTCCTCTCTGAGTTATGTAACAAATCTGACTTTGCTATTATCACTTAGACACCATGCTTAGGACCTGAATTTAAACCTTAATTGTGTATGAGACATGTTGTTTATGTGTACTATGTGAGGAGGTATACTTGAGCCCTTTTATTTGTCTTCCATGCTCCCCGTTAATTGAAGTCCTATCTATTTATTATGTGTCGCCTTAGTATTTTACCTTTAAACTTAAGGGTCTGCCTAGAACCACCCTTTTATAGGATATGAGTCCTAAATTCCTCCGGGAATGCTAGGAAAGGGACGGGTAACAACATGCAATAGGGGCCGAGACCAACCCTCGCTTTAGTTACCTTCACGGGGAGGGAAAGGGTAGATATGGATATGATGGCCGGTGCGCTAATACCACGTGTAGCCCCTCTTTGAGGAGTGTCATACCGGGTATTGCATTAATGTGATCCATATAGTAAATAAACCTAGGATACCCCTGTACTTACATAAGCCTGCTTAGATTGTGATCCCTTTCAAAAAACTAGCTTAACTGTTTTCAAATATTTGTACTTAGACTTAAATCCCCTATATTTGAGCCCTACTTGTTTATTTGCTAAATTATACAAATTTACAAAAAGTTGTTTGGCCGGGAACCACACTTGTGGATCCTGAGGGGTGCCTAACACCTTCCCCTTAGGATAATTTCAAGCCCTTACCCTGTCTCTGGTTATCAAACGTAGTTATAAATGAACCCCCGATAGGTGCCCTAACGCACCTCAAAATCGTTAGGTGGCGACTCTTCAAAACGCAAAACCCCTTTCCCAAAAAGAACGAGTTGTCTCAACCAATGTCATAAACCCGATTTCGCGAGAAAAAAAGGGGGCTTTTTTCAGGCTTTTACCATTTTCAAAGACTTTGTGAATTTTTACCTCTTCCCATTTCCCTTATGTGCAATTACTTGTCTATTTCTTTAATCGTTTAATTTTCTTCAAAGAGCAAACTGACATATTTTCCTGTTCCCTTCCTTTGTAACCGCTTTCAAATTATAAACTGTTGTATTTACCTCTTTCATAAACGTGCAAATACATGTCTACATGCCTTTACTGCTTATCTATTGCATAATCATGCTCGACATCATACTCCACTCGCGCCAAAACAAATCCTATAGCAACGCTTGATGAGTGGTTGCGCCCTTCCTATATTATTACCCCCTAAATTCGGAAAAGCTTATTTGCGGTAAAACTAGTCGATCAGCGGTGCAGTCGACGGTTCTGTGCCTTTCCCCCTTGAGTTGTCCGCTCAAGGGTACGGGTCTAAAACCCCATAAAAACCTTATTCCCTTATACTGCTGCATGCATCATGGTCAAACCTAGCCAGGCTAACGTGTTGTTTTCATAATAGCCTTTAAGATATCCTTGTCCAAAAGTCCACTAGGTTTCCATAAACCCAAATGGACCACATCACGTACTGTGCATTTATTTGGAGAATTAAATGCTTCATGCTAATTGTTGATGTTAAATAGTCGAGTCTGGTGGGGGCAAGGGCCTGACCTTGTTTGCCTTGAAGAAATATGAGGCACGAAGTCCCCAGATTCGACATGGTCACCAACATCCACCCAAAATTGCTAAACTGGTGGGAGGACTTACATTCTAGCGACAAAACCCTCGTCAGAAAATATCTGGGTAATCTACCATCTCTCCTGGAGGTCCGGCCTAACAACATGATAATAGAGGCTGCTACCTTGTTTTGGGATTGTGAAAGGGTCGCGTTCCGCTTCGGGGACATCGAAATGACACCTTTGCTAGAGGAGATAGGAGGACTGGCCGGTCTAGTTTGGGAAACCCCAGGTTTACTAATGCCTGAGAACACAAGCAAGAGTTTCTTAAAAATGATGGGTCTGAAGAAGAATGCCGAATTGGTATGCCTAAAGGAATCATACATCCCTTTTGACTACCTATATGAGAGGTATGGTCACAGAAAATCATACCGTACCTACCAAGATGAGTTTGCCATCACATCCTTGGGACACATCCATCGCAGGGTATTTGTCTTCATGCTTTGCTTCCTGGGTCTAATTGTGTTTCCAATGAAGAAAGAAAGGATCCATACTAGGCTGGCTATGATAACCAAAACCCTAATAGAGGGGATTGGCTGGCAGACATTCATCATTGTGCCCATGATTATTGCTGATATATATCGAGCCTTAGAAAAGTGTCAACGAGGAGCGAGACACTTCGAGGGCTGCAATCTACTACTTCAGCTTTGGCTCGTAGAACATCTACAAAAGGTCCAGTATCGACAAGAGTTTCAGCGAAGGGCATGGAATGAACACATCGCTTTCCACCATCCAAAGTGAATGACTTACATTCCCGACATGTTCGCTCAGCCTGAGAATGCCAAAGGATGGGTTGAGCTCTTTGATAATCTGACTGAAGAACAAGTTCAATGGATGTTCGAGTGGTTTCCGACAGAAGAGTTCATTGTCCGGTCCAGATATGCACCATTCCTGATACTAATTGGCCTGAGAGGAACATACCCTTACGTCCCTCTCCGAGTTATAAGACAAGCAGGTAGTAAGCAAGTTATACCCAGGGTCGACAAGATGAGTCATCTTCGAGCAGACTTCCAAAATGATGGTAGTCCTCACAAGTGCCAAGCCCAGCACATGTGGCACTGTAAGATTGTGATGGAGAAAGACACCATTGAGCCAGACCGATACCACGCTGGTTGTAAACCTTTCTATTCAGGTTGCTTGGAATACAATTGGGATGGTCTGGGAAAGTCGGGATTCGTTCAAGGCCGCAGGATTATAGATGAAAAGGCCGAGGTGCAAGTCAAATACAACCAGTTGCGCAAAAGGACCCGTGAACGCGAAAGCGAGCACCGAGAAATACTTGATTCCAATAAGAAGCTGATCGAGGAATGGAAAGACATGGCCATCAGTACCAACAAAAGGCTAGGATACTTAGAACGAGGCATAGTAGAACTGGAGGGAAAATTTCTCAAAAGGGTTGAAGACTGTCAAAAGGCTGAAAGGACCGAAGGTGGACACCTAGCCAGAGCATACCTGTTGCTGGGACTTCGTGAATTGGGGAAGCTGTTCGAAGGAGCCAATGATGCCGAGTCTGGGGAAGGTCCTTCTGCGACCAAGTAGATAGGAATTTGCTTTTTCGCTTTATGAATGTAATAAGGCCAATGGCCATTAGTGACCTTTATTTCTTGCTTATTTAGTGTCGTTTTGGGATTCGTCTATTTTTATCAATAAAATGAGGCATTTAGCATTATAAGTTCTCCAAATCAATTTGTCTCTAGGCCTACCTCGGGCACAAAGAGGTTCCCAACTTAGGACACGCTTTACATTACCGCACTATGTGTTTAAATACTGCAATACTTTTTCATAATCCTCACTGACTTGGCTACCTTTTGTTTTTGTTTTTGTTTTCTTTCTTTTATTCCCCTCCCCAAAGGTTAGTTCGTGCACTATGGAATCATCATCCTATCTCACAAGATCCAGGGGCCTTCCACCCACTCCTTCTCCTAGTCTTCCTAAAGGCAAGAATAAAATGGAAGATTCAAGCAACATCAGGAAGGAGAACACGGTTGAACGGGTAGGGGCCACTGATGTCCAGGGTATTCAGGTTCCTAATGAGAATATGTCATAGCTTGAGCAACAATTATTGAAATTCCAAGAAGAGCTTGATCAGGTTCAAAATCTGTCAAACCTGTCATTTTTCCTCAACATATCATACGTCACCCTTCCCAACATTCAAAATCCTACAACGCCACAAAATATCCCAAGACAGCAGAATCATCCTGCACCTCACCATCACGCCACTCCACCAAAAAACCAAACTTTCCCAACGCAATGCAATACCTGCCATACCCCGAATAACACTCCACTACTTATCCCAGAACCTCAGAACTCCACAGATGACCATTTCCACACCCATGCATTAGGCCACCATAACAAGCTATCTACGTGGAGACCATGCCACACTCCACTCCGCCTATCCCATACACACTTGAGTCTGATGAAAAGGATCTGCTTATCAAGAACTTGGCCGAGGAACTTCAGAAACTGACCAGCCGGGTTCAAGGCGTCGAGGGAATAAAGGGAGTCGAAGGGATGAACTATGAGGACCACTGCATACATCCTGATGTCGAACTTCCTGAGGGGTACAAACCTCCTAATTTCGAAATGTTTGACGGTATAGGTGATCCCATGGTCCATCTGAGGACTTATTGTGACAAGCTGGTTGGAGTAGGGAAGAACGAAAGGATCCGCATGAAGTTGTTCATGAGGAGATTGAAAGGAGATGCATTGTCGTGGTACATCAGCCAAGATCCCAAGAAATGGTCGAGCTGGGTAAGCATGGCATCTGACTTCACGGACAGGTTCAGATTTAATACAGAGAATGCACCAGACGTGTTCTACATCCAGAATTTGAAGAAGAAGCCCACATAGACATTTCGCGAGTATGCTACTCGCTGGAGGTCCGAAGCTGCTAAAGTCAGACCCGTCTTAGAAGAGGAGCAGATGAACAAGTTCTTTGTCCGGGCTCAGGACCCGCAATACTATGAACGATTGATGACGATTGAGAACCACAAGTTCTCCGACATTATCAAATTGGGAGAGAGGATTGAAGAAGATATTAAAAGTGGCATGGTCACAAATTTTGAAGCCTTGCAAGCTACGAATAAGGCTTTACAGTCCGATAGTGTGTCCAAGAAAATGGACATGGGAGCTGTGATGGTTGCACAAAGAACCAAATCCCCACTCAAATACCAAACTTACCCAACACCTCCACTCACATATCACCCGACCCCAAATTACCAAGAACCCTCACCCTCATACCAAGCTCCACCACCAACTTATCAATCACCTACGCCACCTACATATCATTTCACCCAGATACTCCCAACCCGCTCCTGTCTACCACACTTACAACCCTCAACCATCCCATTATCAGTCACCCCCTGCACGCCAAAACTTCCCTAGACCTCGGTCTAATTTTGATCCCAGACCTCCAAAACAGTATACCGCCATCGCTGAACCCATCGACCAGCTGTATGAGAAGCTCAAAGCTGCTGGTTATGTCACACCCTTCCCTGCTGCAACCCCTGAAAATCCTTCCTAGTGGGTTAAACCAAACAAATCTTGTGCATACCACTCCGACATGAAAGGACATACCATCGACGAATGTCGTTCTTTGAAAAAAAAAATACAGTCCTTGATTGATAACAAGATTATTGTGGCAAAAGAATCCGCTCCAAACGTTCGCAACAATCCTCTTCCAGACCATAAGGGTGGAGGTATCCACATGATTGAAATAGAAGATGACTGGGATCTCCGAGGGATCGATCGGGTTGATCGAAGAAGGCGATAACCCAAAGAAACCGACAGTTACTCTCAATCCAATCATAGTCCAAGTCCAACCGTCTGAGGATGCTGAGGTAAACATGTCTTTACCTTTTGAGTTTGAAGCAGTGCCACCCGCGAAGACACCGGTACCGATTGAGGTTGAATTCGTGTCTCCGGTAAATGCACCCGCACCATTTGAGGTTGCATTCTTGCCACCCAAGGCACATGTTCCATTCGAAGTGAGGATAGCCGCGCCGATCCCAGTGGCGATGTCAACCACGCCACCCTTCTATACAAATGTTGTACCTTGGGACTATACAACCGAGGCGAGAAGGAAGGGCAAGGTCAAGACTGAAGAAGCTGTTGTAGCACAGGGTATGACAAGAACTGGTAGAGCCTATACCCCTGAACATCTGGCCGAATCAAGCAAGCAGGTTTCCAATCGAACCCCCCTTATTGAGACAAGTCCGGACGACCTTTGGAGGAAAGTACATGCCAAGGAGTACTCGGTCATCGACCAGTTGACAAGACGCCAGCACAAATATCCATTCTCTCTTTGCTGCAGAATTATGAGACTCACAAGAGTGCTTTGTTGAAGGTGTTGAACGAAGTATATGTGCCGAACAATATCACCAGCGGGGAAATGGCCAATATGGTGGGATAAGTGTTGGAAAGCCATAAGATCACTTTTCATGAAGACGAGCTGCCACCTGAAGGGCTGGGACATAACAAAGCACTGCACATCACCGTGTAATGCAAAGATTATTTCATCACCAGAATCCTGGTCGATGGAGGATCCAGTATTAACATCTGTCCGCTAATTACACTCAAGATATTGGGTAAAGGGCTGCGTGAGATAAAGGATGGAGCAATCAACGTGAAAGCTTTCGATGGTTCTCAAAGGTCCACCATTGGTAAGATTAGTCTATGCCTGCAGATGGGACCAACCTGGTTCGAGGTCGATTTCCAAGTAATAGATGTACCAGCGTCCTACAAATTGCTATTAGGACAACCCTGGATCCATGCCGCTGGGGCTGTAGTATCAACGCTGCACCAGACAATGAAGTTCGAGTGGAATCACTAGGAAGTGATCATTCACGGCGATGGTAGCAACCCTATTTACAGTCACCAAACCATTCCGGCAATCGAGGGAAGGAGGAAACTAGGTGGAGAAACTTACCACCACATTGAAAGGGTCAATGCTATCGACAAAGATAAATGGTGGGATAGCAAAATCGAAAGCATACTAAGCTGAAGTGGGTACTAGCCTGGCAAAGGGCTCGACAAGAACCTCCAAGGAATCTCTAAACCCATAAAGCTCAAGAAACATGGTACCACTTTCAGTTTGGGATATGAGTACACCTGGGAAGAATTCAATAGCTGGTCGCCACCTTGGCGCGATCCTTATTACCCTTTGGAGCAGCCAATACCACATCTGAAGCAGACTTTTCAGCAAGCTGACATTATTTATGGGACAGAAGAAGAGGAAACACTCGCCGCACTGAGGAACTTATTCCTAGAAGATGATGACATGGACTGTTGTGTTATTCTCGAGGAGGAGGGGAAGGAAGGCCCTTCCATACAGGCTGTGAGTAGAGGAGCATACCTCAAGAATTGGACCATCAGGACAACCAAAGCCCGATGAGCCTTGGGGTAGCAAGGCTAAAACAAGCGTTATTCATTGTTTTCCTTTGCTAAATGTTTTCCTTTTCGCATTTTAATTACTGCAATAAGATCTTCAAGGTTCAAAACAATTATTCAATTTATCAAAAGCATTTTAATTTTCTTATGAATCAATATTTATCGTTATCATTTGTATCTCATTACTTTACCTATACAACATTACTATTACTTGTCTTGATAAACCGATGACTGTGACATGCAACGAGACAACGCAACAAACGGACATTGATTCAGAGGAAGGTGACATACCTGACGAGATTATCAAGGAAGTTGAGAATTTTGAGAACAGACCTAAGTCCAACCTGGACGAGACCGAAGTTGTCAACTTGGGAGATTCAGAAAACGTCAAGGAAACACGAATCAACATTCACATGTCGCCATTAGAGAAGAAAGAATACACAGAATTTATAAAGGAGTATGAGGACATATTCGCCTGGTCGTACGATGACATGACTGGTCTGAGTACATCTATTGTGGCTCACAAACTGCCAACCAATCCGTTGTGTCCGCCGGTAAAGAAAAAGCTCAAAAAGTTCAAGCCTGATATGAGCTTGAAAATCAAGGAAGAAGTCACCAAGCAGATCAACGCTAAGGTTCTCAGGGTAGTGGAATACCAGACATGGTTAGCCAACATTGTGCTAGTACCAAAGAAAGATGGGAAGGTCAGAGTCTGTTGACTACCAGGATCTCAACCGGGCCAGTCCAAAAGACGACTTTCCATTACAAACATACACATCTTGATTAAAAATTGTGCCAAGCATGAGCTACAATCATTCGTAGATTGCTTCGCTGGTTACCATCAGATCTGGATGGATGAGGAAGATGCTGAGAAAAAGGCTTTCATTACGCCATGGGGAGCATACTGTTACAAGATGATGCCATTTGGCCTGAAGAATGCAGGGGCCACTTACATGAGGGCTATGACCACTATCTTCCACGATATGATAAACAAAGAGATCGAGGTATATGTGGATGATGTTATTATCAAGTTCAATAAAGTCGCCGACCACATAGAAGATCTGAGAAATTTCTCCAATAGACTGCGGAAATACAATCTAAAATTAAACCCCGCTAAGTGTGCATTTGGTTTTCCCGCTGGGAAATTGCTCGGGTTTATTGTGAGCCGTCGAGGGATAGAATTGGATCCATCGAAAGTCAAAGCCATTCAAGAACTACCACCGCCAAAGAACAAGAAAGATGTGATGAGCTTCTTGGGAAGGCTTAACTACATCAACCGGTTCATAGCACAATCTACAGTTATATGTGAACCTATCTTCAAGATGCTGAAGAAAGATGCCGCGACCAAGTGGACCGATGATTGTCAAAGGGATTTCAACAGAATTAAGAAATACATATCAACACCACCTGTCCTAGTACCGCCTGAGCCAGGTATACCTTTGCTACTCTACCTTGCAGTGTTAGATGGAGCCTTCGGCTGCGTTGTGGGGTAGCACGCCGAAATAGGAAGAAAGGAGCAAGCCATCTATTATCTCAGCAAGAAATTCACTCCGTACGAGGCCCCGTATTCTCTATTGGAATGCACCTGCTGCGCTTTGACTTGGGTAGCTCAGAAGATGAGGCACTATTTCTGTGCCTATACTACATATCTCATATCGAGAATGGATCCATTGAAGTACATCTTTCAGAAGCCCATGCCCACTGGCAAGCTAGCCAAGTGGCAAATCCTGCTGAGTGAGTACGACATTGTTTATGTAACTCAGAAAGCGGTCAAGGGACAAGCACTGGCGGACCACCTTGCCCCCCGTGGACGGAGAATACGAACCCCTGAAGACGTATTTTCCCGATGAAGAGGTATCATTCATAGGAGAAGACATTGCAGAATCCTATGACAGTTGGAGAATGTTCTTCGATGGAGCAACAAACTTCAAGGGAATTGGCATTGGAGCAGTCCTAATATCAGAAACCGGTCAGCATTATCCGGTATCCGCCAAACTCAGGTTCCCCTGCACCAACAACATGAACGGCTATGAAGCCTGCATCCTAGGGCTCAAAATGTCCATTAACATGAACGTTTAAGAATTGCTAGTGATTGGTGACTCGGATTTGCTGGTACATCAGGTAAAAGGAGAGTGGGCTACTAAGAATTCCAAGATACTTCCGTATCTGCACCACGTGCAGAAATTGAGAAAGAGGTTCACGAAGATAGAATTTCGGCATGTCCCCAGAATCCAGAATTAGTTCGCCGATGCATTGGCTACTCTGTCATCTATGATTCAGCATCCAGACAAGAACTTCATTGATCCCATTCCATTGAAGATCCATAACCAACCCGCTTACTGTGCCCATGTCGAAGAAGAAGCAGACGGAAAGCCTTGGGTTCATGACATCAAGGAATATTTGGCAAAAGGAGAGTACCTAGAGCTTGCAAATCCTACTCAGAAACGCACACTTTGGAGACTGTCCAACAACTTCTTTCACAGAGGAGGAATCCTGTACAGGAGGACTCCCTATTTATGGCTATTAAGATGCGTAGACGCAAAGGAAGCATCCAAGATACTAGTGGAAGTCCATGTTGGGACCTGCGGCCCGCATATGAATGGTTTTGTTTTGGAAAAGAAGATACTCCGGGCTGGTTACTTTTGGATGACTATGGAAACGAACTGCATCCAGTATGTCCGAAAATGCCGTCGCTGTCAGATACATGTAGACATGATAAAGTTACCTCCAAACGAGCTTAATGCGACGAGCTCACCATGGCCGTTTGCCGCCTGGGGAATGGACGTTATTGGACCAATCGAGCCTGCCGCCTCCAGCAGACACAGGTTCATTCTAGTAGCCATCGACTATTTCACCAAATGGGTCGAATCATCATCCTACAAAGTAGTGACTAAGAAAGTTGTGACCGACTTTGTTCGCGACCGTGTTGTTTGTCGGTTCGGAATCCCAAAATCAATCATTACTGATAATGGCTCCAATATCAACAGTGACTTGATGAAAGCTATGTGCGAAACCTTCAGAATCAAACAAAAAGAATTCCACAGCTTACAGACCTCAGATGAATGGAGCTGTAGAAGAAGCTAACAAAAATATCAAGAAGATATTAAGAAAGATGATAGAGAGGCATAAACAGTGGCACAAGAAGTTATCATTTGCCTTACTGGGATATCGCACCACGGTCTGCACATCGACCGGGGAAACCCCTTATATGCTGGTTTATGGTACATAAGCCGTCATTCCCGCTGAGGTAGAGAATCCTTCCTTAAGAACCATACAAGAAGCTGAGCTCAGCGACATAGAATGGGTGAAGAACCGTTATGAGCAACTAGCCCTCATAGACGGAAAGAGAATGAATGCGGTCTTCCATGGTCAACTCTACCAGAACAGAATGTCCAGAGCCTTCAAAAAGAGAGTCAAGCCGAGATCGTTTGCACCAGGGTAGCTAGTGTTAAAGAAAATCTTTCCACATCAAGACGAAGCCAAAGGAAAATTCTCTCCCAACTGGAAAGGCCCATACATGGTTGACCGAGTGCTGACAGGAGGAGCTCTTATACTTGCAGAAATGGACGGAGAGGTCTGGTCAAAGCCGATCAATTCAGATGCAGTCAAGCGTTACTATGTGTAATCCTTTATGCTTCTAATCAATGTTGTAAATTGAACTACGCCTGACCTGATTCCCGTTTAAGAGGGGATACGTAGGCAGCCCTATGGGTTCGGTCACAAATCAATAAAATTTTCATTTCCCCCGCAATTGGAAACTGGGGCAGAATTTTGAGGAGGACCCTCAAAATTCCGAAGTAAGTTTAGCCGATCGCGACAGCAAATAGCAGTCAGAGGCATCGACTATCAAACTGGGGAAGAATTTTGAGGAGGACCCTCAAAATTCCGTAATCAAGAAAGGTTGCAATATCTCGAACCGTGTCACGGTCGTCGGTTCATCCAAAAAATTATCTTTAAATTATACATTATGTTATACTTTTACAAAATCATGCATGTTTGTTCTTGAAACAACTTTGTTGAGCAACGCTACCCCAATAATACAGGCAATATCGTCGAATCAAGCCGAACAAGTCAAGCAAAGGCAGCGGGGATACGAACTAACCTTCCCCTTACAAAACTCACGATTTCTCTTTGGATGCAGGCATTAAGGTTGCAAAATCCCAAAACATACTATCCACCAAAAGGACAGACATTGTTCAAAATACAATTCCCAAACCGTTACACCTGACGACATTTGCTATCAGCACATACAAAATAATGCTCCGTAGTCACAACGCTCCCAATAATCATAGTGCTGCAATCTTCTATCAGCTAAGAAACTCTACTATCATTTGTTATTTTATTTCTTGCATAAGGCTACCTTTCTGCCTTTCGGGACTAAGCACTGTCTCCATCTGCATTACATAAGGCTCCCATTCTACCTTTCGAGGTTAAGCTCTACCTCCATCTGCATTTTGCATAAGGCTACTATTCTGCCTTCCTACATCTGCATAAGACTACTATTCTGCCTTCCACCTGCATAAGGCTACCATTTTGCCTTCCACCTGCATAAGGCTACTATTATGCCTTCCACCTGCATAAGGCTACCATTCTGCCTTCCACCTGCATAAGGCTACTATGATGCCTTCCGAGGTTAAACTCTACCTCCATCTGCATTCTCGCATAAGGCTACTATTCTTCCTTCCATCTGCATAAGGCTACCTTTCTGCCTTCCGAGGTTAAGCTCTACCTCCATTGAATAAGGCTACCATTCTTCCTTCCGAGGCTAAGCTCTGCCTCCGATTTACTTTTCCAGACGAAGTGCTATCTTAAGCACTATTTATTTCGCTTTTTCTACGGGCTAAGCTCTTCCCTTCAATACGCAAGACTAAGCTTTGTCTTGTCAGCATCATACTATTGCATCTTCATGGGCTGAAATATCGCCAACTTATCCAAAGGCGTCATCGTTCGGAGGCACCATCTTCATGGCCCGAGAACACCATGCCATGGCCTGAGGATCTCTTTCAATCTTTTGCATATCATTATTCAAAGGCATCATGGTTCGGAGGCACCATCCTCATGACCCGAGAACATCATTTCATGGCCTGCGAATCCTGCATAAGGCAATCTATGGCCCAGGACATCATAGTGTGAGGACGTCATCCTTAAATGTCCAAAGACAACATTCATGGTCCGACGGGAATCTGCATCATGTTTAAATTACGCAATATATGCTTGTATTGTTTATTCGCAGGTAATCCGATGAGCAACGGTCATCCTGGCAGGAGCAGTCCCGCTCCAGTTCTCCTAACTATCCCGTAAGCCGTTTGTTCACCCAACTCCATACATTGCGTCTGTTCTTATGAAACTTCATCGGTATACTTCGCCGATGACTCCTGAACTACATACGGCCTGATTCCTGTAAAACCAGGGATATGTAGGCAACTCAGAAACCACAGTGCGGCCTAAAACCCTTCAACCCGTTTTGTTCGGTCAAAATTGGCCATCATATCTTTACCCGACAACTCTTTCATCCTTCCCGGGTAAAGAGGGGCAGCTGTTGATACCCAATTTTTTCTAAAATTATTTAAAATTTGCATATATACCTTCAAAATCACTTTTTATAATAACTGGTATTTTCCCATAATTTTCCATATTATTATCAATTTATTTTTCTAATTTATTCAGTACTTCATATCCAATAGTTATTCATAAATTACATTACAAATAATTTCAAAATATTTCCTAGATCAATATATAATTTTTAATCCTATTAGGATTTAATTATTTCACGAATTAGCATATTTGGCATTATTTGGCTATAACTACAACAATTTTGCAATTATACCTAATTGTTCATGTTATGCCATTTTAATTCGATAGTTAGTCATTTTTTATTTTAAATATTAGTTAATTACCTTAATTTTACCTATTTAGCCTTAATTTCATTTTATGTAATTATTAGCTATTTTTATTAATTATTTATCTATTTAATCTGGTATTTAATAATTAGCCCCTTCCTATTTAAATTATAGCCTAATTTAATCTGACCCCAACCCAATTGAAACCAGTCAAGACCCAATCAAAATAACCCAAAAACCCAGGCCCAATCTCTAAGCCTACCCGACCCAATCCCCACTTTTGGTCTAGACCGTTGATTAAATTTAATCAACAGGACCAGATCCGTTCTTTCCATTAATAATCCCCCTAATGACTACCCCCTTCCCCTCAGTCACTCCCTTCATTAATCTCTCTACCTCTCTCTCTCCATCTCTGGTTCTCTCTAGATCCTTCTCGTCTCCCTCCTCTCCGATGGACCTTGTCCACCTTCTCCGGCCACTTCATTCGCTGGAAACCATGGCCTCTCATCATCTCCTGGCCCCTGCTTCACCCCACACCGGTTTGACACTACCCTGAGGTCCTCAAGTGATCCAAAGGCAGTTCAACTCCTACCCATGGTCCCTCATGGCATTTTCCGGCCACCTCTGGCCGTTTGAGTAAGATCTATGACTTTTCCGGCTAAAGCCGGTTATATTTTTAAGGTTTTCTTGTTGTCTCTGGGTTCTCTGAAACCCTAACTCCTAAGATTTTCCGATTTCTTTTAGATCTGTTTTAGATCTGTGTATATTATGAGCTCTTTGTTGTTTTCCTCAAAGTTTGTTTTTCGATTTCTATTAAATAACTCTTCATCTTCCACTTGGGTTTCTCAACCCCTTTCAAAATGTTTTCTCTTCAGATTTTTGGTACTAATTGGTTCTCATTATACTTTAAACATTTGATTAAGTATTCTCTCTTTACTTGAGTTATTATGCTAAAACAAAACCCCCAATTTTTAGGGTTCTGAGTTCGTCTTGGTTACTATGCTTAGTTGATCTGCATGTTTCTTGTAAACATCCTATGATTCTGTGATTTTTGCTTACGTTTTCTTTTTAAGGTTTCTAGGTTCGATTATTCCTGTCTATATCATGCTCTATACGAAATCCTAGCTCTTATTTGATATTGTCTCCTTATGGTCCTGATTCTTGTTTATTACCTGCTTATTCGCATAGTGTTATGATAAATCAGTGCTATCTTCTCTATTTAAATCCCTGAAGTTCTATGACTAATACTTCACTGATTTTGCATGATATTCTTTACTGACTTCGAGAATTTTCCTTAGAACTGTGATATTTTCCTTAAGACTATGATTCTGTGTATTTTTCCTTAGAACTCTTTACTGATTTTGCATATTTGCGTGACATTTTCCTTACTTGATAGTTGATTCCCTGTGATTTCGAGGGATCTCTTACTGATTTTCAGAATTATTTTCTACCTTATGTTATGTATAAGTATGTTGTCAATTAATTATATACTTTCCTTAATTAGTATATTCTGTATTTAGCCCTAATCACATGCCCTATTCTTTACTACTCTTTGTACGATTAAAAGCAGTCTCTGAATTAACTCTCTTTCCTTATTTACCACTGTAGTATCCGTTTGAATTGTGACTCCTTAATTGTGGGGAGTACTTGTATTGATTTGATCCTAATTATGTTTATTTCTATAATTATATACACTTTACTTGATTCCTTTCCTTATGTTGCCACTACTTGCTACCGTTTGAGTATGATTCCTTAACTAAAGGATGTCTATATACTAAATTTATTCTAAGTGATGATTATTTCTATAATTACTACTGAACTATTATTCTTACCTTATTCCTATGCCTGCTTTTCAAAATTATATATACTCTATTCATTCATTAGCAAAGGGAGAACAACTAATCTGTTCAACTCTCTCTCTCTCACAACCAAAACTTGGTCTCTATTTTCTCTTCTGTGCTACATGCTACTACTCTAAGTGTGATGACCCAAAAGGTCATCCTAAGTAAATTCAGCTAAATTTGTATTCCGAGGCTCCAAAAGCCTCCATTAATCTCACCTCGATATGCGTGCGCAGCTCGATCATGTAGCCGGGAAGCTTCTATGTGAAAATTGATAAAAACGGAAATTCTTGGAATAATTAATTGAAAAAAGTTGACTTTGGTCAACATTTTTGGTAAACGGACCCAGAACGTGATTTGACGGTCCCGGAGGGTCCGTAGGAAAATATGGGACTTGGGCGTATGCCCGGAATCAAATTCCGAGGTCCCAAGCCCGAGAAATGAATTTTTAAAGAAAATTGTTTTCTGAAAATAATAAAGGTTTTGGAAAATGAATAATTACGTGAAAGCCGTGTAACCGGGACCGTATTATGGTTCCGGAGCCCGGAACAGGTTTATTATATGTTATGTGAGTTATTTGTAAAATTTGGTGTAAAACGGACTTGAAATGACGGGTTTCGGATAAAAATCGGAATAATTAAGCCTTATGAAGTTTTAAGGAAATTCTGTGAATTTTGAGGTTTAATCCCTTATTGTTGATGATATTTCGGTGATTTAAAAGCTTGAATAAGTCCGTAGGATGTTTTGGAAGTCGTGTGTGTTTTTGGTTTTGAGACTCGAGGGATCGGGTGAGTTTCGGGTAGCTAACGGGGTGAGTTAAAGTGTAAAAATCTGGCGTTGGAGTGAAATTCTGGTGTTTAACACTATGCGATCGCATAGGCTGAGTCGCGATCGCATAGGCTGAGTCGCGATCGCATATGCTGAGTCGCGATCGCATAGTGTAGTAAGGTGGGGGATGTTCTGTGGCATTATGCGATCACATAGTTAGTTCCGCGATCGCATAGTGTGTATGCGGTCTGGAGTGGGGGCTGGGGTAGTTGCTCCGCGGTCGCGTAGCTAGTCTGCTATCGCAGAAGGTCAAGTCCGCTAGGTCTGCGATCGCATGTCTCCTTCTGCGATCGCATAGGGTCGCCCAGCTTCTCTTCTGCCATCGCGCCCTTCCTTCTGCGATCGCAGAGTGCAATTTCGTCCAGTAATTTTCTTAAGTCCAAAACAGACCCATTACGGGATTTTTCTTATTTTTCACCCTCTTCTTCTTCCCCACTCCTCCCTTTGGCCATTTTTGAAGAGCTCCATCACCATATCCTCATAGGTAATCAATTATAACTCCATTTTCCGTCTAATTTCATCATCTATTACTAGAATCTAGGCCTAAAAACTTGAAATCAAAGTAGAAATTAGGGGTTTTGGGTAGAGTTAGGGTTTTTGGGATATTGGGTAATTCAACCCCAATTTGGGGTCGGATTTCAAAACAAATTATATATTCTAACTCGTGGGGGTATAGGTTATCGGGTTTTGGTCCGAGGCTCGTGTTTGGACCAAGCGGGCCCGGGGTCGAATTTTTGTATTTTTGGAAGAATGCTAGGAATTGCATATCTAGGCTATGGGATTGTGTTATTGAGTCTTTATTGATATTATTGAATTAATTATGCCTAGATATCGTTGTTTCGGAGTCGGATTAAAAAGGAAAGGCGGTCTTAGAGGGTTGATTGCTATATTGTGGACCCGAGGTAAGTGTCTTGCCTAACTTTGGTGAGGGAATATGTATTGTATGCTATGTGTAAAGTGTTTATCATGTTCAATGCATAGGTATGGTGACGAGTACCTATGCATTGTGTGTCAACCATGCCCGTGAGTCTAATTTTGATAAAAATCTTGTTATTACTTCCATGTTCGTTATATTATGAACTTGTCTCTAC